>KV429088.1:0-42170 GCA_001632345.1 Daedalea quercina L-15889
GTCAGTATTTTTATTCCGCACCACGGGCTGTCCCGTTCGGCACGAACGGCGACATTCGCTTGTCGAACAGCAAGCGGTCGCCGGGTCTATCAAAGAAGTGAACAGCGGCTCGGGCAGTTCTAGACGACTGAGACGCACCGTGGGCGTAAGTGTCATTGCGACGCGGCGTCGCTCTGAACGGCGATGCGCAGGGATAGCCTACAGCGCATCACTTTTTCGAATTCCAATCGCACCCGCTCTTCGATCCAGCGATGTATTCGTTATGTGGCAGAGTGAAAGAAAAACAAAAAAAAACAAAAAAAAACTGGCAGACAATGCATTCGCCCTCGCACGACACACAAAGTTAGACTACTTACGCGCTGTCGCCGAGCACGAGCCCGCCGTCCGCTACACACGACGGGGCCCGTCCCGTGGGCCGACCTCCGCTCGCCGTCCTGCGCGCCGAGGAGCCAGCGTTCGTGGCGGCCGTCTCGGTGCAAGGGGGAATGCAGCGCCGTCGCTCCTATCCCGCTCCGTCGCTTCTGCGCCCGCCACACGCTGCCCGGCGCGATCGCGTACAGCGGCGCGCATTGCGTCCGAGTGCACTTTGCACTCTGCGCTCTGCACCTTGCCGCTCCTCGTTGTGCGTACATGGGATCGTGGCCGGCTCGGTCCCCGGGTTCGCAGTGCACTACCCACTTCGGTCGTTCGTGAAGGGCATCGACGCGCTCGACTGCGTCGTGTTTCGGGCACCGCTCGCGCCCTCGCTCGTCGTCATCGCAGCCGCGCGGCCCTCGCTCGCCAGCCTGCGCCCGTCGCTCCTCTCCGTCCTGCTCGTCCTGCTCGTCCTGCTCGTCCTGCACGCGCTTGCGTTCGCGTCCATCTCATTTACGATCTGGGAGGACCGCGTCATCACCTACCTCCTCCTCTCGTATGTCATCCTGGCAGGCTTCTCAGCGCCCACCGTGCACCTGCGGTACCGCATCCGCGGGTTCTCCGTGCTCTTCGCGGGCTGCGTGCGCGCGATGGCGGCGAGCATGGTCTGCAGGGAAGAGCAGCACCCTTACTGCCACGTCACGCTCCCTCCTGAACCGCCTCTCCTCATCCTCATCCTCGTCCTCGCCGTGCCCACCGCCGCGCTCGGCCGTCCTTGGGCTGTCCGTCGGTTCCTGCAGACCTCGACGTCGGAGAACGGCGTCGCCGGAATCGTGCTGCCGTGGCTGCTCCCAATCGTGCTCCTCCAGAGCCCGGCGCACTGGATCGCAGAGTGGCTGGATACGGCGGATGTGCTTGGCCGGAAGTAGCACTGCATCTGCCATCATCTACAGGCCACGCGAGCTCCACGCGAAGCTGCCCGCAAAAACGCGTTCGTGCTGATAGCATGGCTTGTCACCGCGCGGGGATGCGTGATGCTGGTGACGTATTGTACGGACGTCGTGATCTCGCGAGTTGCGGCGGCGGCCCGCAGCGAGCAGCGAGCAGCGAGGCGAACGTGGGCGATGGCGCGTCCTTGGCATAGAGCATAGAGTCTGCTTGCTGCCCGTTGGTACCACGCCAGATCTCCGGGGCGGCGGCTCTCGGCAGCAGTGCAGCGGGATGCGGGTGGTTGCCAGCGCACCCCAGACTGCCAGTGGCCCCCGCCCGTCAATGCAGAGCCGGGCGTGGTCGCAGCCGCTGGCAGACGCAGCGAACAGCAGCGAGTACGAGACCGCGCTGCGCGTCCCCGTCCGCCGTCCGCCGTCCACCGTCCACCGTCCCGGTCGTCGGTTCCATCCCACCGATCTGCTTCCCATGGAACCCCTCCGCGCAGATCGCCGCCATGTACACTCAGCACCGCTTGCCCCCGCCCCCGCCCCCGCCCCTCCACGGGTCGACTCGACGCCACATCCTCGCCCACCGAGCTACCGAGTCACCGATCAGCGCGGACGCGGTACGCCACTCTGCACTCACCTCTCGGCGTCCATGCAATGCATGCATGCATGCATGCATCCGGCCGCGCGTGCGTTCGCGTCCCGCCGGACGTGCGTGCCTGCGCCGCCAATCGCTAGCGCACTTCTAGGCCCTGCAAAACTGCGTAGCGCGCGACTCGCGGCTCGCGAATACCGGGGCTGTGTGGGTATAAGTAGTGCTCGCCTGCGGCGGACGACTGGGCAGGGCATCCGCCCACCTGCATCAGCGCACTCGTTCGGCCTCGTTCGGCCTCTCTCCTCCTGTTCCCACTGCGCGCACACCTGCAGTGAGCTGATACCAGCCTTACGATTGACGGTCGGTGGACTGATCAGACAGCGGCAGCTCACCTCGGCACCACAAAGACCGCCTCCGACACTCCGTGAACAGTGCGCGATCGCTCGTCGGTGTTCTGAGCAGCGGACGGTACGTGATCCGTCGCCTCTGCGGAAGGGGGCATTGACTGACGTAGCTGTCTGTCTCGACACTCGGTTTCGACTACGCCGCGGGGCTCGGGACATGGACGTTTGCCGCGACTTGCTGAACGGAGCCTCGCTCCGAGAAAGTAAGTCGACTTGCGCGTAAAGAGAGCAGAGCAGTGGCGCGAAGTAGGCTCACTGCTGTTCCCAGACAAGCGTCTTGCGCCACCTACGTGGCATTGCGGCCGGGAAAGGTGGAGTGGGCGGTAGAACATCGATTGAAGGGTCGCGACGCAGGGCGTAGATACGTAGACATGTGAAACGGGGGCGCCGGTGATGGAGGACGGAGGTCGAACCGTGACGGATGCTCTAGGCGGTCTGTCACGCCCGTCGACCGCGCCGTGCAATTCTCCCGCACGCGCGTCCGCGCAAACGTCGGCCGGTGGGACACGCATCTAAGCCCGCTGCACGACTGCGAGACTGCCGGGGCTACTCATACGTAGCGCGGCCAGGATGGGACCACCGAGTGAAGATATCAGCTCGCACTGCGTACGGTGCGAGAGCCCCCCTCGCAGAGCTTTGTACGAGCGATCCTGCGCCGCGCGCGGAGGGTTCAAAGGTCCTGCGGGCGTCGCGTCGACGAGCGATGGTCCTGAGTGCCTCCCTGTAGCGTCGAATAGAATATCGTGTAGCGAGCCGTCCCGTGCGCGGCGTCGAGCCAATCAACTTGCACGAACAAAATACACTTGGTGCGCACGACGTAGCCCTACTGCAGTGCGGCGTGAGCGGCGCTTTCGGGTCCGCGGACGTCGGAAGTGAGTGGATGGCGAGAGGTGATGGACGGCGCGCGCGCATGCGAGAAGCAGGAAGAGATATACAATGTCGGACATGTCCAGGCAGGTGAGCGAGGTAGAGATGAACAATCAGGGCACCGCAGACGGCGAAGCAAGGGAGCCAGAGAGGGCGGGGGGCGTTCGCGAGTTCGGTCAGGGAGCATGCCGGGAAGCGGATGATGTAGCGCATGGATTCGCTCCGGGCCAGTTGGAAGCGCGCCGTACGCTGCTCGCGCAGGGCCCGGTGCTGCTCCGAGACGGTTTGAGCGCACGGCGCGCGCTGGGAGGATTGGAGGATCGTCCGCGGCGAGAGTCTGGGAGAGCATTGGTATCGCTGAATGCACGCGAAAAGAGTGTACGCACCTGTGTGGGCCTCGAAGAGACCGGCAGCGGGGCAGGGCCGCGCCGAGCACGCGCACGAGTCTAGGTCGACGGGGAGCTGCAGGAGGGGTGTGGACAGACGGTGGGAGGGGGGGGCGCGGTGCGGGTGCGGACACGGGAGAGCGAGTGCAGCAGGGTCGGCGCGGAGGACGGAAGTCGGACGGAAGTGAGAGGGACGTGCATGGCAGCCCCGCCGCGGTGGACGTCGACCGACGAGTGCAATCGCCCGCGGCACTCGCGGCACTCGCGGCACATGATCGTACAGCCTCGGGGATGCGCCGGTGATGAGTCGGCGACAGGTCTTCGCCAGACTCGCTGTTTACGACGACGGCGAGGTTGCGGCCACAACACGCTCCCCGATGCCGAAGGCTGCCCCGACCACCTTCTCTCATGTTCACGCCGGCGACTGGCGGTCGCCGAACAACCCCCTCTCTCTCAAGCGCAACCAGGTACGCATATGCCCACTCGCAGCCGCGGCCACCGAAGCTCACGCGGAGTCGTAAAAGGCGTGCCATCAATGCCGGAAGCGAAAGCTAGTAAGTGGTCGTTCTACCATGTACGAGGAACGGATGGGCTAATGTATAGCATAGAAATGGTGGGTGTCAGATTGATTTTGTCAACTGCCAGAGCATCGCGGATCGATAGAATCCCGGTTCGCCAAGCATTGCCCACGGATCTGTCCACGCGAGTCTTCGTCGTGTGCGGAAAAGATTGGGTGCACATCTCATCCTCGTGGAGAGGTCCTAAGGGGTGTATGTCGGAGAGTGCATTCACTCATATCAATTGCGTCGGCGGTCTGAAGCAGCTAGGTTTACAAACCTAAACCTAAACGACAGGATGGTCGCCCTTGGGTCGTCCATGGTTGTCTGCGGTTGCCCGCTATTTTATCAAGTGCAGTCGGAGACCATGGGCACGGATTTTACTTGTTGAAACTGGACCCATCGCTCCGGACATAGCTCGGGCGCCTCATCTGATCATCTGCAGACTTACGGACAGTTTCCTCATGCCTCCCTAGGAGCCCACCTTGTGCGAGAATATGTATTCGTCGGTAAAAATTGTTCGGCTTAGCAGTACTGGGTTGGGCATTGCCGCGTATCATGAGTGGCCTTCCTGGAAGCACTCATTCGTCGCAAATCTCCCAGCACGCTGCATGCGGCTTGCGCTCTTACGGTCGCAGTAGTATGCTTTCCTCGACAGATAAGAACCGCAACGTTCTCATCATCAGACGCAGCACAACCTAGCTAGGCCTTGCGGCCAACAGAACTTCTTTGCAAATTTGGCCGTTTGACATCGATATATTTCTGACACGCTCATACCCTGGTTTCTGCCTGCAGTGACGCGAAACGGCCCTGCTCGACATGCATCCGCTCGCACGCGTACGCCCTCGCGCACGCACCGCCAGGCGCGAAGATGCCCACGGTCCCTGACTGCACGTACGATATCGGTGAGTGCTCTCGGCCCACCTATCGGTTCGCCGTACCCACCCCGAGGCAGTTCCCAATTTGTCCGGGATCCAGCAGCAAGACCCGCCAGAAGGCCGGCTCGAGAAGCTCGAGACGAGGATAGGTGACATACCCCTCTGCCGCGCGTCCGCCGCTGACACTGACGCCCCTTCCCCCTTCCCCCCTCTCTCCGAACCATTACCATTACTACTCGCAGCGGAACTCGAGTCGCTCCTCGCCGAGTCGCGCGCGCAAGCAGGGCCGTCAGACTACGGGGCATCAGCGCACTTTGCGAGCCAGCCGCACCTGGGTGAGCACCCGCACGCGCAGCTCGGCGTGCCGGGGCCGTCGCATATCCCGATCGACCCGTTGCTTCTGCCCGAGCACCATGTCCCACCGGACGTGCAGATGGGCCCGCCTATATTCGGCCCATTTTCGACGACGCCGGACAGTGCGATCGACCCGCTGCTGACGGGTGAATACGGCATGCCCCAGCAACAGGTGGGTGCGCTCAACAGCCTCGCGGAGGCGGCGGCACAGGAGATGCAGATGGACCAGGACGTGCCCTTGGAGGTACCGCGGCCGCACCCGATTGAGGAGGTGTTTGCGGTGGGCTGGCCGAAGAATTTGCCTAGCCCTGAACTGCTGAGACATCTGTGAGTGCGCTGCTGCGCTTACAGCTGTGGCGGAGCAAGTGTGCGCTGACCGGGAACGGTCAACAGCGTGGATGCGTACTTCTCGTTCAATGCGGACGCGTCTAGACTCTTCCACAGGCCGACATTCATGACCGATCTTTCGCTGCCTCCGATCCACCCACGATTCCCGTCGACCGGGTTGTTGCACGCTATATGCGCAATGGGGAGCTTCTATACCGCGGCTGTCGACCCGCCGCCGAATCCTACGAGGTCTCCGTTCGCTCTTGGTGAGCCTGATGCCAGTTATGCTACTGCGCAGCTGACGTGAGATGGTTCGAGACGACCCGTTCGACGGGAGGCACTGGATGCAGAGTCGCAAGCCATACTCTTTCGCAGAGGCGCAGGCGAAGTTCGCGAGTGCCGCTCTTTTGGATTCTGCGGCGGTCGGGGAAGAGATCGTTCAAGGCCTACAAGGTTTGTTTCAGGATTGATTTACGGCCTTGCCAAAACTTAGGATCGTTCATGTAGCTGAGATCATCCTTGGTACATGGCATTGGACATCAGCGAGGTGAGTGCACTCCACATTGTGATACCTTGTGCATTTGCTCAGAGCGCTTTACGACAGGTGGGCAGCGGTAAGCGTTATATTACGTGCCAGCCGTCGTCTGTGAGTTTACGGTGGGTGCAGGCCTACATGTCGATAGGGCGTTCGCTACGTACCGCTTATCCGATGGGCTTAAATGTCGCTACGCCCTTCAATTCAATTTCGGGCAGTCATAGACCCCCATCACTCTTGCCTCCAGCGAAGACTGCCCTGGAAGAAGAACTGAGGCGGAACGCGTTCTGGCTGTGTGCGTGTATGTCGACCGGCTCCGAACGAAGCGCTGACAACCACATAGCATACGCGTTAGAGCGTACGATGGGTGCTGGCCATGCGTGGGCGTTGACGATGGACGACCAAGACGTCTCGCAACTTCTACCTGTCTGCGCAGAAGACTTTGAGGCAGGGGTGCGTCTTCGTCTTCTGACTACTAAGGCCTTGTGTGACCGTCCGTGACAGAGATCCGTCCCTCAACACGAACGGCAATGGTCGCACGATTTCGACGTGCTCATCCGGCATCCGAAGCAGACGGACCCATTCGTACTCTACATCAAGTCATGCATCGTCCTTTCTCGGGTGAAGAACTTCAACTCGCGCTTCCGCGCGAAGTACTACGCCTGCGACCCGTCGACATTCGTAATTGGCCCAGACGGCAGCAAAACGCCGGCGAAGGATATTCGGCAGACGCCTGCGTTCTGCGAACTGGTCTGCCTTGTGGACGACTTCCAAAGCTCGATACCGCCGCACTTGAAACGTCCGGTGCAGAATGGGGTCGTGAATGCGCATCTGTTCTTAGCTTGCACCGTGCCACACCTGTGCGCTGTGTTACGTACGCCTCCCTGCTGCAACGAGCTAATTGCTGGCCTTGTTGACAGTGCGACTATTCTCCTGCACGAGGCTCATGCGCATGTCGGGTCGGAGACGTGCCACTCGTCGCTGAGAATCTTGAACGCCTCGCGGAGCATTCTGAACCTGATATACGATGTCTGTGCTACCAGCTACAACTTATCCCTACTAGGCCATTTCGCTGTGGTGAGTTATCTACGTCTTAGAAAGACTCGTCAATCACTGACTCGTGTCGTCTAGGCTGCGTGGTTCATGGCCGGTCGTGTATTGATTCGCTTCTTGCGTGTTGCCATCCAGTCAAACGCGGCAGAACAGACCGCGACGTTATTGGCAGAGCTCGATTTCATACGGTAAATCCTCCCATGACTCGTGGTGCTTCAGCCAACTCATTAATTCATAGGACTGCTATGTCGCAAATTGGGGAACGCATGCCTATTGCTTGTATGTACGAAAAAGACGGGCATAGAACGTCACTAATCATGTTCATTATGCAGATCGCTACGCAAAAATGTTGCAAGACCTGACCAATGAATGCTCGGGAGCTGCGGCTAACGGTGCGAACAGCGTTGCCCTCACTCCAGCTTCTATGAGTAGTTCGGCGTCTTTGAGCATGGGTCTCGACGGCTCCAAGACGGGACCAGCTATAAGTAGTATGTTTTGAAGAGGTCATGCTATCCGTGCTCCGGACCGCTTCGGAACACTGTCTCTGGGATTGGATCCTATGTCTGTGTACTTTTGTTACTGTGTTGTCTCACCGAACATGTACGCTAGATCAACTAATACGTATTATCACTGAGAATTGGTGTCGAGTACCAACTATACTTAATCATTACCAGCATTAGCTGACGACATACGGTAACATCTGAGGCGGAAAGTTGGGCGACAGCAAGTAAGGTGTAACAGATTCTCGTGGAAGGTTAATCCAAGACTCCAAGTAGCCTATGCTGCTCTTTTGATGAACTCAGCTGCTTTCTCGGCCATCGCGACGATAACAGCACATGGATGGCCCGATACTTGAGCGGGAAACGTAGAGGCATCGACTATTCGCAACCCGGCCACGCCGTGGACGCGCAGCTCGCGATCGACTACGCTTGTCTGCGGGTCCCGCCCCATGCGAGCAGACGACACCTATAGAAGTCCAATCAGCTACGCACACCAGGGTTGCAGTACGTACTCACAGGGTGGAAGATTGGGAGTGAGTTCTTTCGAAGCCAATCCTTTAGCACGTCATCCGTCACCTTTCAACAGTGATACGTCAGCGGGAGCAGCAGCTGTAACGGTCCGTCTGTCGAGAACGGACCTCGTTAGGATCAGCATTCGCCGGCCAGAAGTAGTCGTCCCCTGCCATCTGTGTCCAATCGAGCAGAGAGGCCAAAGGTTCTGTCCGAGCCATGCCCAAGAGAAGTCTGGTAGCGCGCACGGCCACATTGATGTCGTTTTCAGAACCATAATAGCTGTTGTTGACCATTAGAATGGCCAGGATAAGACCGGCGTAACGATCACCTTACTTAGCATCGATCACTGGTTTGTCCCATATGCTGCTAGATGCCAGATTGAGTTGACCTGTGCTTTCCGGTCTGAGGGAGGACACAGCCTGATTGACGCGCAACTGAGTGCGAATGTATCGCTAAACTTAACTGCAGCCTACCATAGTGATCCCGTATTGGCCAGAGGCAGGCTCTACCACTCCGTCTGGTTGCGTACTAAAGAGCACAGGGAACCAGAGAAGTTCCAAGTCTGGAGCACCGGGACCAGACGTTACATCCTTGACAGGACTCGTAGACTCCCCCCAATACGACGAAAGTCTTCAGACGACGTGAGTCAATAGAGACCGCTAAGCGTTCAATACACGTACTTTGGATCATCCGACCGGATGAAGGCGGCAGTGGACGGACTCAAGGCAGAAAGTGGCCCCTTGCCCGTGATCAGCCATTGCAATAATGCAATGCCTCCGTGTAAGGGTTGATTGTACCGATCCCATGTCATGTCAGACTGGGCTCGGAATCTCAGCGGACCGGTAGTCAAATGCTGCAAACATGTTTGTGTTCAGCCGTGGTGTACCAAAAGATTAGTTACATACGTCGGTCAGATTCTTCCCCACCGCGGGGATATCCCTTACAACCTCAATGTTGAGCTTTTGGAGATCACCTGCCGGCCCAAGTCCCGAAACAAGTAGCAGTTGTGGTGTTACAATGGCCCCGGCACAAAGGATGACCTCCCCGCTGGCATAAGCGCGATAGCGCTGCGAACCGCGGCTCGTCGAGACTTCCACGCCGATAGCACGCGGCTTGGTGCTCTCATCTTGGAAAAGAATCCTTTCCACAACTGTCTTGACTGCGACGGTCAGGTTCGGTCTCTTCAACACATCCGATGTCAAGTATGCCGTGGCAGAGGAGGTTCCTGGAATGGCATCAGTAATGGATCGTACATAAGCGGTAGGAAGGGCCTTACGTCGACCGTGTTCATCGATACAGCCTACGAGACGAGCGGAACCTAGGGTACCTCTAGGGGAATTGATGTCTCTAGGTACACTATTCAGCTAATCGTCATGTTTGATTGTTGTCTCGGGACGTACTGATTGAACGGGATGCCCATTTTCTCGCCAGTTTCGAGGATCGGGTCCAAGATTGGCTGTCCACGCCAATTTAGAGCAGGGGTGAATTCCGGCCGACTTGGACTCACAGCAAATTTAGTGACATGTGTTATCTGCCATGGTCCGTGCGAGCCATGCTCCTCCTCCCGCACTTCCGGATACGATGGGCTCGGAGTATAATGCTCAGCCTTGTCAAAATACCTGCAGAATCCCCGTCGGACGCAGACCACCGTTCGCGACACAGGACGTACGGTCGAAGATCCGCATAGTTCCATCCCGTTCCTCCAAGCCTCTCCCACTCATCGAAGTCTGAAACCGAAATCAGCGCGCATCATAATGCATGGTCAGCCGCACCAACCTTCGGGAGCACAGCGGTGGTATAGCATGGCATTGATCGCACTGTCGAACGTTAACCCACGAAGTTGACTTAAATCGGTGAGTCTCACCTCGAACCGCCTAAGATCTTCCCGCGGGGCCAACGTATTATACGGCCGCCAAGGCCCTTCTGAGGCCTTTACCACTATAAGCCATGTCACACTAGGAGAATCCTGCAAGACCCATACGTTGTTACGTAGTCCCAATCGACCTCGCTTCTGGGCAACTTGCCGTAGGCAAGGGGCACGCTTGTAGGAAAGTCTCCTTCATGACTGCCTGCAGTGAGCACTTCACTGACTATTGTAAATCACGAACGAGTTGCACACCTTTTTCCCGCCTCGATGAGCAACACGGTGACATTAGGGTCCTCTGATAGACGAGAGGCTAGGACGCATCCAGCAGTACCTATTGCAACACTTTACCAGATCAGGACATACGGTTGTCGCTCGACCCACCTCCCCCCACGATGATATAGTCGTATCCTCGCGGTTTGTCCTCGTTGTGGGTGTCGTCGACAGGCGAAGCGAACAGGGACGGGTCAGACACCGTCGTACTGGACTGAATGAGCCCCATCGTGTGCTTGGTGATCAAAGAGGGAGTAAACAGAAATAAAGGAAGGACACTAACGAACACTTGGGACCCAAGTCGCTTTGTCGACTATAACCTCGGAAGGCAAATGGTATCCGCGCTGTCAGTGAGACACGGAGTGCATCGATGACCGGAAGCAGTGCCAGTGGAAGGCATTGGGGCGCACTATTAATCTAGCGGCCCGATGAGACTCCCGTCGCGACTAGGTTAATAAGTTGAAGATCGAATCCATCGCGGGAACTAATCTGAAACGAGCCATCAAGCTAACGCAACACTCAGAATTGATGCTTGGCGCTCAGACTCAGGCTTTAGCAGCAACGATGGTGACAGGTTTCATCGGAATGGCTTTGCCTGCAGCTCCGTCATATTTAACACTCACCGACTGGTAGCCCAACCGTACCCCGACGACTGCCAGTGGGTGAAAATCGGAGGACCCATCCAGTGTCCGACGCATAACCGCCCTGTCCAATGTGGGGCGTCATGATCCAGGTAGCTGTTAGGAGGCAACTTGTTAAGTAGGTTCAGGAGCAACCTTACAAGCTAAGAAGACGCAACTCAGCCTAGCGTACTCGGTACCGGAGTGAACGAGGGTTATCCGACCATTTCTTCCACACGAGATGGCACATACAGACACTCACGCTACGTGTCGCTATGGACAGTTGTCTGTCACAGATGTAGCCTACTGGCCTGGGCACTAGCTTGCGCTTGGACTGGACATAAGTAGTGAATGGGACGGCACTCTGCATTGCCAATACCAACGTCGTAGACGCAGCTGTCTACGTTCTCGTGGCCAGAGGCTGCAATGCCTCTGGGTCCCATACGAATAGTCAGGTCGTCACAAGAGAGATATGCTTAACTTATCCACGACGTGTCGTACTCCAGCTTTGCACTCCGACATTCACTAGGCCCTTCGCACACACACCTGACTGGGCCATCATGGGGCGTAAGCCCAGCGAAACAATGTTGTCACATCGGCCCAGCTTGACGAGTATAAATTGCTCGTATAGGACTATAAAGATCAGTTCATATGACAACCATAGCAGAGCAACGGTGTCCTTACGCAAAAATACAGCTGGCGCTTACTCGCCATCATCCGTGTCATCCAGCGCTCTTGCGTCTCGTTGAATGTCCTCATCGTCGACGGCCATGGAGTTCTCCAGCTCCTCATCACCTGCGTCATCATCATCCATGTCATCTTCATCTGCCACCTCTTCTTCGTCGACCATCTCTTCGTCCTCATCACTGTGGACGTCTCCATTGACCTCCAGCTCCTCGGGCTCGAGTTCATCACTAAGTGCAGCTTCTCGTGGTGGTTGCTTTGCCTGCGGGCGTGTTATCGTTATGGTTGGCCCCTTCTCCTTCCCCTTCTGTTTCGGCTTCGATGACGATGCAGCTGAGATAGACTGTGCCTCGCCCTGCGACTCGCGGCCTTTTCCTTTCGCGCCACCTGTGCTTTTACGACCCTTGTCCGACTTCTGTAGGTCCCGGTATACTGCGGGGCCATCAGACAAGTATAACCCAACAACGCAGATGACAAACCTTGTAGCTCCTGTTGGAGTTTTGGCACCATGTCGCCCATGTCGACCAACTCAAGCGCCTTGAGAACATCCGTTGCCGATATACTTTTATGCTGCTTTGAAGCTGCAACCTCATGAGCGGTGGCAGCTTGTGGGGCATTAGAGCGATCTTAGTGAGTCTCAACGCGGATCGTACCAAGATAATTGATGAATACTGTGGAAGCTTTCTGGAAGGACAGGACGACATCCCTAGACATTTTCGTGTTCTCGGACATCTGTAAGGGTCCGGGAATACAATCAGCAGCACTTCCCTATATGTATAGCTAGCTACTCACCGCTGCACGAGCGAGCCTGGTAATGATACTCCGTGGCAATTCGAAGGTTTCGATGCCTTCTGAGACTGCCTCTTGTTGAGCCTGGGCAACTACGGCTGACGTATTGGGCTCTTTGCTACTCGCCACCATTCCGTCCGTATATGTTCGAAACAAGTTACGATACCGTTGAGATGCAGGTGGGGTAAAAAGGACTGGATATGCCCAAGATCGTGGTTGTAGTGCAAGTATGCGCGTCTCGTCGCGTGCCACAGGCGCGTTGGGCGCGTTGGCGCAAATTCCCACGATTTGCCTAAGCATTAACTTAGCAGTAAATTACTTAGGGGATAACTTTGCACTTGCGCAACGTCACCAAACCGCAATACAAGGTTTTGGGCCTCTGCTCAGTCTCCTTGTTTCCTCTTTCCTCATTGTCGTCAGCCGTTCTTCTCCCTCTCTTGCTACTTACATACCACGAATTGCTTGGAAAAGAGATGTGCCACGGGGAGAGAATCACTGACAAGCTACTTATTCAGCGTCTGTTCTCACGCATCTCCGTACGGTGTCTTAGAAGACACCGTGGGGGTCATTGAACTGAACGACTGAATAGCCACAGCGGGCCACTCAGACTAGGCACATCAACTCCTCGGATGAAAGGCATAGTTTAATATGTGTGTGCAGTGTCACTGGCGGATAATAATGCTGTCTGGCTGACTCTGGCAAGTTGCTCCGAAATTGTTCGCATGGGCCCAACGCTGATAAGACATTTTGGTGGCTGGCCCAGCTGCTGATAGGCCCGGACATCGTCGCACACGATAATGGCAACCTCCGGGTGAGGACCAGCACTTCAATGCTGTCTCCTGCAGGTCATATGATTTACGCGGACTCCATCAAGTGGGAAGCGCGGCCGCGACAGAGAACCGAATAAGTCAATGAGGGAGCGGTGATGGGCGTACCGCTCACGATCTTCCGAAATTATCTCGTCTGTCGTGTCCCCTAGGCGGCTATCAGGTCGATTCCTACGGTACCGTAATCTGGCGGTCGAGCTGCCTTATCTCCTGCCAAGTTCCACAGGCGCGATGGCTCTTCCCAACCCCAGGACCCAGCGGAGCGCTGTGCACCTTGACTGCAACGATGACGGACAGGACGGACTCGAAAGACGAAAGAATCGCCACGGACACCGTTATGGACGGCAACATGGACGAGGCCGAACTTGCGAGGATGGGTTACAAGCAGGAGCTCAAGTGAGTGTTTCATATTTGCCTCTGTCGCATTTTTACTGAGCACCTAGGAAGACGAGATCTCGGGCTGCTTCAGGTGAGTTCTTGTGCTCGCTTCGACAGTTTGTGTGCCTGACACTCGACAGAACTTTGGCGTGTCCTTCTCGATCATCAGTGTCATCACCGGGGTCAGCTCCCTCTTTGCGTTTGGTCTTGTGAGTCACAATATTTGTCTATAGCGAATGCACGCCGTTCTCATATTGTATCTGGAAAGAATACGGGAGGACCAGCTGTGATGGTATGGGGCTGGATAGTTGTCGGTGAGAGAGATCACAGAATGCGCGTCCTCGATTAGGTAGATCTGATGGCAGACTCGCAGCCTGCTTCACGATGTGCGTAGGTCTCGCAATGGCAGGTGCGTAAGAGCGCTGCACAAAACACGTTTAAACTGATGACCGGTGACAGAGATTTGCAGTGCGCATCCGACGAGCGGTGGCCCGTACTTCTGGGCAGCCATGCTCTGCAAACCGGAGGACGCGGCGTTCTCGTCTTGGATAACAGGCTGGTTCAACCTGCTTGGTCAGGTAGCTGTAACAACCGGTATCAGGTGCGCCATAGCTCCCATCAACGTACCTCGTTCACTCACCCCGCACGCGGCAGCTTCGCCTGTGCGACCTTTATCTCCACACTCGCGACGTTCGACACGACGTTCGACCCCTCTGCCAAGACGACCATCGGGATTTACGCAGCCGTCCTCATTGCGCAGGGTCTCATCAACACCTTCGGCGTGCACCTGCTGCGGTACCTGAACAACGTCTCCGTGTGGTGGCACGCGA
This sequence comes from Daedalea quercina L-15889, assembly GCA_001632345.1. Classification (NCBI taxonomy): domain Eukaryota; kingdom Fungi; phylum Basidiomycota; class Agaricomycetes; order Polyporales; family Fomitopsidaceae; genus Fomitopsis; species Fomitopsis quercina. The sequence continues at coordinate 14,524 of KV429088.1, forward strand.
TCGGGACCACCGCGCTCATCATCGCGGTCCTCGCCGCTGCCCCGTCGCACCAGTCCGCGCACTTCGTTTTCCAGACGTTCATTGATGGCACGGGCGTTGGCGGTGTGGGCTGGAGTCAGCGAGCGAGCCCCGCATACGTCGTGGTCGTCGGAATTCTGATGGCGCAGTATACACTGACAGGTATTTCATTCCTTTGCGGCTCCGGACGCTTGTACTAACCTCCCCAGGGTTTGATGCTAGTGCGCATGTGAGTCTTCCCAGGCGCACGACTCGTTGGTTGCGCTGATTGCTCGCTGAACAGATGACAGAAGAGACGCACAACGCTGCCATGTCCGGACCTATAGGCATTGTCATGGCCATCGGTGTATCTGCGGTGCTCGGATGGTTCCTCATCCTCGGCCTTCTCTTCTCTATCCAGGACCTCACCAACACGGTGGGGAGCGCGACTGGCGAGCCGGTCGCCCAGATTTTCCTCGACACTGTCGGGGAGAAGGGCGCCATAGTGCTTATGGTGAGTCATCTGTGTTTGCTATCAGCAGTCAAGTTTCAGGGCTTATCATAGCTTCTACTGAATAGGTCATTGTTATTGGTTCGATGTTCTGGTGTGGCACGTTCTCCATCACCTCTAACAGCCGCATGATGTACGCCTTCGCGCGCGACGGTGGCATCCCCGGACACACGTTCTTCCACAAAGTCGATGTCAAGCGCAAGTCGCCCATCCGGACTGGTACGTGGGCCGCTCGCACTCTCCCCTCCTCGTACTCACTCGCCTCCCAGTGTGGCTCGCGTGCACGCTGAGCTTCATCCTGGGGCTTCCCAGTCTGGGGAGCTCTGTCGCGTTCTCGGCCGCGACGAGCATCGCGACGATCGGGCTGTACATCTCGTACGGGATCCCGATCGCGCTGCGCGTGCTGTACGCGGCCCACTTCGTGCGCGGGCCGTTCCACCTCGGGCGCGCGTCATTCCCCGTCGCGATTGCGGCGGTGCTCTGGATCTGCTTCATCACGATCGCGTTCATCCTCCCCGAGGAGAACCCCGTCAACTCGCAGACGCTCAACTACGCCGTCGTCGCCGTCGGGATCGTCGTCACGTACAGCCTCGGTTTCTGGCTCATCAGTGCGCGGAAGTGGTTCACGGGCCCGGTCAAACAGATCGCTGGTGAGCACGCTCGTCACGTTTCGTGTTTTGAGTGGTGCAGTGACTCTGCGTTGCAGCGGAAGCGGCTGGGGTGGACGTCATGGACCCCACCGTAGCAGCAACTGTGATCGAGCCCGAAAAGGGCAGCGACAGGGAGAGTTCCATGTAAGATACCGCTGGAGTATGTGTAATTTTGTACATGTCTTGCTTCAACGATACCTGATTTGATCTTGGAGTGCTCGAGTCTTGGTCCGAGTCTCGTGCTTGTGGGTTTGATGGTCGTCTCTTCGACTCCCTTGTTCGACTTTTGCAAATCATGAAAGCTCAGGAACTCTGCGTGCAATCTGGCTCCAACCGCTAGGAATGCTCCCAGCGGAGGTGGGTCCCCGTGTGCTCCTCAGCTGTACATCCGATTCTTGATGCAGGCAATCCAGTCCGCAGCCTAGCACCGTGATCAGTAGTTTATTACGGTCAGTGCCTCGCTTAAATTCAGGATACACTCGTTTACAACGCATAATATGGATAGAGCGAGAGATTCCGTGACCATTGGATCTACGGGATCTTCGACAACTCCGCCTACGCGATACGAGCACCCATTCCACAAGGCGTCTGCGTGGTCCTACGCAAAATGCGACGCCTGACCCGCTTACGAGTTTCCAGTGACTAGACCGGATGGTGTGGTCCAGCCGCCCCACCATCAGGCCGCGGCAGGCGAATGTTGCACCACCGTGAAGATCAAGATTCGAATGGGGACTTCGCATGCTTTGCGGGCCGATGCATCGATGACTCCGGACAGTAGGCCCGATCTTATGTTTATATAGTTGCGTATCTGCCATATAACAGGCATACAGAATAACCTTCGCCCTAGTACTTCTTCTGTCCTGCCTGTACTCAGAGCCATGGCTCACGCGAAGCAATTCCGTACTGAGCAATTCGACTTTGAAGATCGCAAAGGTCATGACGCTATCTTCGGTGCAGACTATCTCAGTGCCGTATCTGCAGAGGTCGAGACACTGGGTCGCTCTAAGGTATACCTGGTCGTGTCGGGGAGCTTGCATGCCAAGTCGGACGCGGTCAGGAAACTCGAAGAGAAGCTTGGCAGCAAGGTTTGCGGGAAGAAGGTTGGCGTTAAGAGCCACACGCCGTACGACGAGGTATTGCAGATTGCGAGAGAGACGAAGGAGACAAGTGCAGACATCATCGTCACGCTCAGAAGTCGCTCATATACCGATGCCGCGAAGGCTGCGAGGGTGAGCTCATCTTGCATATTTACACGCGCACCATAGCTCACGTTCTCATTCACGCAGATCATACATGACTCCCTTTCTGCAGACAATATGGATGTCGAGTCCATGGAAGGTCTTGCCACAGGCCTCATGGACGAGAACCTAGACGCACCTCCCATGATGTACAAACCTATCCTCAAGCTCATATGCGTGCGAACCTCGCTGTCAGCAGGCGAGTGGACCCATGCCGCCGGCTGCACGAACCCGACAACGCGCATGAAGCAACACTTCACCCATCCCGCAGCTGCTCCGAATCTCATCGCGCTCGATCCGCAGCTCGCATTGACGACGCCGTTGGACCTGTGGCTCAGCACCGGAGTGCGGTCAGTGGACCACTGCGTCGAGATGCTCTGCTCAGGTAGGAGGAACGACGACTTACAACCGCTTTGCAGAGGACGGGCAGAGGGCGCTCCTCAACGGGGGCTCAGGTGCAAGGCAGATGAGACGGACGTCTCCGCTCGCGCGGACTGTCGGATCGGCTCGTGGAAGGCGATGCGTACTGTCCTGCAGGGACGAGTCGCGCCAGGTGCGTCGCACGCGATTATCCATCAGGTAAGGCCGGTTTTCCTCAGTGTTTCGAGCGTTCCGCTCACGTTTTATCGACTTCCTCTAGCTAGGAGCATTTTGCGGCGTCCCGCACGGCATAACTTCTTGCATCGTGCTTTCACCGGTGCTCAAGTGAAATGCAGCGCACTGTCCAGCCAACGCTCAGCTGCAGCAGCGGGTATGCGGTATCTTTTGTCTGTGCCGGACACGCTGCTCCAGGCGGGACTGAACCGCGAGCAAGCGGATGCGGGCAATCTAGTCAAGGCATTTGTCAAGGCGCTGGGTTTTCCAACGACACTAACGGAAGTGGGTGTTGGTGAAGATCAATGGGACCTTGTAGCGAAGGCGGCACTGCAGGATGTCTTTGGAAAGACAAACCCTGCGAAACTGGAGAACATTGGGCAAGTGAAGGAGATCCTTGCGATGGCGAAGCGATTAGCGCAGTTGCTTGTTTTCCCCGTTGCTGCCAGTGTAGTTACACATATGCATATGCGTACCGAGTGCGTTTCAACACGTACGGTGCTACTATATACAGCTGCATCAGCGTCAACACTCGAGCGTTAATCTGTGACCTGCTTCGCAGTTCCCCAACGAGAAGGACAAGTACTTCAGAATCATGCAAGGCCGCCTTTCACTGACTGCATGTAAGGGATTATTGATGGCGGGTGGAGACAGTTATCATACGTTCCTTGTTACGCCAGAGCCATCAAGGAATACGACCCATAGGAAAGAAAAGCGAACAAAGCGAATAGACCGCTTGATTAATATCTATATCGAGTGGAGTAATCTAACAAGACATGAGCACCTCGACTCATCAAAGAGTGTAGCATACTCACCCTTAGGCGAAACCACGAGACCTCGTCCTTTCGATGCGCCGCGATAGACCGTTTCAATGATATCAATTAACTAGATGGTCGGAGGTCAGTGAACACGTCCCCATGAATGCGTGATATACTGACCTCCTGTTTATGGTCCATTGCCCAATTACTAAACGTCAAGGAGAGCTGTGAGTCAAGGCTCAGATCTAGGCATAATCGAACATACATCTTGTTATTGTTACCAGTCCCAAGATCAATCATGATATGCTTGTTCCTGGCATCCAAGGATTCAGATAGAAAAATAGGTAACCTGGCAATCAGCACGCACCGATAGAAGAACATAACCGTGCAAGGATCGTACAACTCGTACATCTAGGTCACGCCAATCCGCCACTTGTTAGCGCAGTTTGTGCATTGCCCACGCAGCTGACTTACCTTATTGAAATCGGGCACATCTGTGATGTCTACAAGGTAGATGACGGCGAAGTTCTGCACCTTCTCCGCGACCGAGTACAGGGTCTCGTCCATGGTCATACATTGGCTGTCCCAGTCATGGCCGAAGCGAATGACGACGACACGATCCTCCTCGGACTTGATAGCTTCATCGACATGCCAGCCAGATGGGAGGTGAGGCAGGAAATAAGACATGGTCTAGTGGCTCGAGAACAGGCTAAAGCGGTGTAGACGAGGGTAAGCAGTGGCGGCAACCATCTCAGATGGTCAAGGCGCCCACTTATGAGGTTCACTGTTTGTTGCTATTTGCTCTCACCCGAACTATACCTGCCTTTTCCGGAGTACTCATCCTGCGATACTATTTCAGCCACTGGCACTGTCGCTGGCGCCCGCCCACCCTGCTTCGCTGCCCTTGGACTACGCGCAGCTCTTTCTCTCTCGTTCTACAGTATTATCATGTCCTCGACACGGCCAATTGTCTTCATGGACATCAACATCGGAGAGACCCCTGCGGGTCGCATGAAGATGGAACTGTTTAGTGATATTGCGCCCAAGTACGTGCTAGCATGCATGCGCGGGGATATGTAGTAACGCCAATAATCATTTGATAGAACTGCGGAGAACTTCAGGCAGCTATGCACTGGAGAATACCGGTACGCTGATTCCACCGCTCGGTAAGGATTGACGGAGACCGCCATGAACAGTGTGAACTCCCGACCACAAGGCTACAAAGGAGCAACGTTTCACAGGTAAGCTTTCATCGGTTACACTGCTCATATTTGAATTGACTGGCAGCTTGCAGAGTGTGGGTGCGTGTAATATAATGTGTGCGATTGTTGACTGAAATCCCGATGTGGCTTGGACCCGACAGGGTACCGAACTTCATGTGCCAAGGTATGCTTGTTGTCATTCTGGAATACTATGTAGCTGATATTGAACTATTTTTAACTAGGTGGGGACTTCATCAAAGGTGATGGGACCGGCTCGTTCTCGATCTATGGCGACAAGTTCCCAGTAAGTTGCATTTTGTTCAGTGGCGGACAACATATTGAGCGTCTGCAGGACGAGAACTTTCAGGAGAAACATACAGTTCCTGGACTGCTGTCCATGGTAGGTCTCACATTGACTCACTATCTCCGTTACAATCAGCGATATTCACGGGCTCGTCCATCCAGGCGAACTCAGGTCCCAACACGAATGGGTGTCAGGTACGCGCTTGCACACCCCTACCGCGCATTGAACTGAGTTTATCTTGTACCATTCAGTTCTTCATTACTACAGCCAAGTGCGACTTCCTTGATGGCAAACACGTCGTGTTTGGCAAGGTGATCGATGGCATGCTAACGCTGCGGAAGATCGAGAATGTCCCAACGGGACCCAACAACCGACCAAAGTTAGCTGTAAAGATAGTCGGTACGAAGCTACGACGGGTGCATCACATTCCGTCTCACTGACATAGACGTTGCAGAGTGCGGAGAAATGTAAAAAATTGTAGAGTTGTATATTGACGCATGACCGCCAGGGTGCGATTGACTGCCCTATTGCTACAAACCCTCTGTGATAAACATTTGCGGAGCTTGCCATCCTTGGCACTGATGTTGCGCGTGAGCAACCTGAGTTTGCATATTTCCTGAGCCATGTCGAGGTGCACAAACAACCGTCAATTTGTGAGATTCGGATCTGGCAGGAAGCCATTACGTCGCTGCGGGCGGCTTCACTTACCCTTACTTCTCCTACCGCGGCCTGGAGGCCAGTTTGGGCCTTCGTCCTCTCCCATGATCTCGGCGCACTGTCAAGATGAACCAGGCCGAGAAACCGCTTCCAGCTGTTCCTCAGCGCGGCACACAGCTCTCCAGTACACTGACGACTGAAGCGCGCGCGCACTTGCAGCGTTTCATCCTGCAGGCTCTCGAAGAGGAGAATGTCGCGACGGACCGCGAGAACTGGGCGGACACGCTCAGGAATGCCTTGCTGCAGATCGGTGGAAACGTCTCGCGAGGTGGGTGGCTTGCTGGCTTCAAGCGGATGCGGCAGAAGACTACAGAGCGGAGAGAGGAGGAAGAGGCTCGGCACCGGCGCGAAAAGCTGGAGTGCGAGAAGGCTAAGGAGCAGGAGGACAGGTCATTCAAACCTAATACCCTTCCCCGAACGCCCAAGAGCAAGGGGGAGCAGGGCGAGGAGAATAAACGTCCTTCTTCGGAACACGGCTCGTCGCAACATCTTTCAGATTCCCGTTCCGTGGCCCTGCAGCAGCTGCGGCAGATGGCCGCAACCCACACCTCGCTGCCCTTACCGAAACCCTCCTCAAAGCATCTCCTTCTCACAGTCGAGGCCTACGGTGCGCCACTGAAGCGAGCCTCAGAAGACCTGGAGTACGACATGATACCCTACGGCGTGGATTGTGTATTTGTCGCCGATACCTACTCACTGCCAGACGAAGTCGAGGAGTGCGATTGCGTGCTGTATGGGCTTGCAGAGTGGGATGGTAAGGATTCGGTCCTTCGTCGCTCTCGGGATCACTCACCACCCAGCCTCAGCTCGGTTGTACGACGCTGCGGACGAGGACTGCGTGCAGATCGTCGGCGGCGTGTTCAAGTTCAAAGGCGTGACCAGCGTACAGCTATACAAGTCGCTCGTCAAGGTGCTTAGACTGTCTACCTTCCTTTATCTATCGTTGCTGCTCGAGCAGTGCCTGCTCTCGAATTCGCACGTCGAGCTGCACTTTCCCCAGTCTACTCTCCCGACGGTCTCGACGCTCCCCGAAGCTGGTTCACTGATGACGAAGCAAGAAAAAGCACGGCCCAAGCGAGAGAGCACACTCGCAGTGGCCGGCGGGATCTGGTCATTCTTCTCGAAGAAGACGGAGAACCTCGTCCATCGCGTCGCTGCTGTTTCACCGTCGATAGCTCGCCGCGGCTCATTCGAACTTCCAATGAGTCGCTCACTATCCAACGGCGGTTCGATGGAGGGCGAGTCTTCGCGACCGCGACGCTTCTCGCTCATATCGACGTCGTCGAGCGGACACCGTAACAACCCTGACGTGCCACGACAACAGCCATTCTTGGACACTCTTCGCAACTTGGAGGCGCATAAGGACCTGGTATCGACCTCTCCCGGGCTGGTTCTCCCGCTGCCCAGCGTCCTGGTTAGTCTTGCTGAGAAGGAGAAGCAAGATTCATTACGAAGGCTCAATGGCGAAGAGAAGGCGGCTTTAACCAGTCTCCTCGGCTGGGAAGGGAAGGACGCGTTAGGGCGCGGCATGATAGGCACGTCGGGCTTTGTGAGGCAACAGGGTATCTCATTGTTGTACTCGGCTCATGTGCCTTTCCCCCTGGTCGCATCCACTCAACCGCCTACACCGCCTAGCTCGGCACCCACGGCATCTGTCATCACCGTTCCACACCGGCCCACCTCGTGTGGTAACCGCAGGAAATGGACGACCTACCGCTTTTACCAGCACGGGCACAAACCTGACGAGACGCTAGGCGAGACCATTACCCGCCTGTGCACGACAGCAGAAGAGCCATGTACGGAACCGGACTGCCATTTTGTCCGGGGCGATCATGACCAGCGGTGGATCCATAACGGAGTGCGGATAGTCGCGACTGTCGGCCTCCCGTCCAGCGTTGACGATCGGCACATGGGCGAGGATACCATCTCGATGTGGCAAAGCTGTATGGTCTGTGGGGAGGACACATCGAAGGAGCAAATGCATGACGGTACATAGTGGGTGTCTGTCCCCATGTGCTCTGCGTCTGCTCCGGTCGCTGCATGCTGACCTCCGCTGTGCTGATGAGGTAGCCTGTTTTCATTCGGAAAGTACCTCGAGCTCCTGATCTATTCGCCTGCCTTGTGTGGGGTCACGCCGCGGTTGTGCGAACACACAGCGGCGCCAACCCATTCCGAGGCCACGTCGCTACCGGAAACCCGTTTCCATATCTTGAGGAAGTTCTCCTGCAGGTCGCGAACAGTGACATTCTCCTTGTCGACAGTTGAGGACATATTCGAGCTGAAGGTCCCGAGGTTGCAAATCATAAGGCGTCGGCAGCTCGAGAAGGGGAAGGATACGGCGAGCGCATCTTCTTCACCAGTGAAGGTTACCTCCAACATCGAGGATAGGCGTATTCTACGGAAGGAGATCATGCGCTGGTGGCAAGGATTGTCCGAACGTATGGACCAACTGGTGAGTCTCCTATCAGTAATTACTGACCGATGTTCACGATCAACCAGGAAGAGAACTTCGTACGCAAAGCTGATACTACGCGGGTGAAGGCTCTTCCTCGGTTACCCTCAGAGGATGATGCGTATGATTCATTGGTCGAAGCCAGCCAAGCAACTCCTAAGGCGTCTCTATCACGGCTGCCGTCTTCATCTTCTACTCCAACCGTAACCATGGCTCGAGAAGAAAACAATGCCTCTACTGGAAACACGACGTCTTCAAAGACTATCACCCTTTCAGATCTGTCCACACCCTCTGTGTCATCAGATTCAGTTATCTCCAGCAAGGCAGCGTCTGTACGTTCGGGAGGCGATGAAATGCAGCTTCTGACTGGCCTGCGCCACTCTTTCCAACGGCAAGAGCAAGATCTTTATGTTGAGCTGTCTAGGACACCCACAGCTTCCTTGAACAACGTGCGCCGATCATTCATCGCGGCCGCTAAGGGAGCATCTAGACGACTGTCCGCCTGGGAGGCCAAACACTCCTCCAGCATAGCCAAGGATATGAGGAAGAAACTGGGCAGACCGTCCATGGTTGAACCGGAGTGGTGGCAGAGCGGTTGCCACGCCATACCGGGCGGGAACGTTATCGTCAAGGAAGACGATTGGGGTAGTATAATTGCCTTTACTCTCAGGTAAGTCTTCGTCACAAATGTACACAGTCCTCATAGCGTTGACTTCCATGGATAGCTCTGCCGATTACCAGAGAGAACTGGCAGCTATGTCTACACCCACTCCAAGAGCAGCTGTTCCCACAGCACCTCCGTCTACACCGCTGGAGACTCGATCATCCTTCTTCACACCTGGTTCTTCCTTGAAACGATTTCTCACCAGTACGACGTCGTTACCAGACCCTGACCAGGATGACGTTGGGTGGAACGAACCGGAGACTTACTCTGCCGTCATCACTCGGAAAGAGCACCCCAAGGACCCTACAACACTGCTCTCTATCAGGGACGTTCTCCGACACAAGTCCGGCACAGATACTTCTGGATCATCTTCCTTCCGTCCAAGCTCTTCTTTGGGTGCAAAGAGTCCCACGGATCTAGCTGCTGCACGCGCGAAGCCCGCAGTCGAGTTGTCGATACAGGCTGCAGACGGGCATGTGAGCGGGCTCAGTGAAGACGCGGGCAAGCTGCTACACGAACTGGAGGCGAACGCCAGCGTCATACAGACATGGCGAAGCTCCGGATCTAGCAACTCGTCCGCCTCGGGTTTCGTTGAGACGAACATACGACGAGGGAAATCGGCCTCGATCATATCGACCGACAGCGATGCATCCTCCACATCGACCGAGAGTGGTGGCCTTCGTCGACGTCTAACCCCGCCCCCTCTTCCTCCAAAGGATGCCATGTTGTCCGTCGAACCTCCGGCGAGGCTCGGTTCGCAGGGCGAAACGCTGCCTCCGGCGGCTACACCTTCGACATTCATCCCGTCTATCGCCAACACGCTTACGAGCGCCATGAAATTCGTACTGAGTCCCGGAGAGACATTGCGTTCGGTTCCTACGGCCCCTCATCATGGTTTGCTTTCCACCGACTCACCAGTTATCGACGATCGGCCCCACATCAAGTATGACTGGACCATTGGGAAACGCCTTAAGTTCAGCTGTACAGTGTACTATGCACGCCAGTTCGATTCACTCAGACGGCGATGTGGCATAGAAGACGTGTTCCTGAAGAGTTTGATGCGGAGCGCGAACTGGGCCGCAGAAGGCGGGAAGAGCAAATCCAATTTCTGGAAGACTTCGGACGACCAATTCATCATCAAGACACTCGTGAACGCATGGAATGTCGCGGATCTGTAGGTTTTCTCTCTTGTGGTAGGTTCGCGAGTTGACCTTGCGTCGCACAGTCAAGTTTTGATCGACCTGGGACCCTCATACTTCCGGTATATGGATTCCACGGCGACAAGGCCATCAGTTCTGGCGAAATTACTTGGATTCTATACTATCGAGATTCGCAACCTAGAGAATGGAGCGACACAAGCGAGGGCTGATTTGCTGGTCATGGAGAATCTCTTCTATGGCCAGAAAATCAGCAAGACGTTCGACCTCAAGGGCATTCAAGGACGCAAGGTCAAGGCATCAAACGCCGCGTCCAAGACGCTGTTTGATGGCGAGTGGATAGAAGGTACGGTTCCGTGTGTAGTATGGGGTCACGACATTTGATAGCGACCGTTATGAACGTAGATCAGCGCAGGGCATTGACTCTGGTTCGTCCGTACTCGAAAGTCCTTTTTCAGGAGGCTGTCAAAGCCGACTGTGACTTCTTGGCTGGAAGCAACATCATGGACTATTCGTATGTGATTGCGTCTTCCCCGCCATGATTCAATATTGAACATCTTGCAGATTACTCCTAGGCGTTGACGAAGAGAGCAAACGGATTTCATGTGGCCTTGTGGATACTATAGGTACGTCCGGTCTGCACGCAGAGGGGGACGCGGTGAACTGAACACTTACTAGGCAGCTATACGTTTGCGAAGACCCTAGAGTACAAGGCCAAACACAATCTCAACGCTGGGAAAGAAGTGACCGTCGTTCCTCCGCATGAGTACCAAGACCGGTTTGTGAATGCTATGGACGAATATTTCTTGGCTTGTCCAGGTATGACTAGGTATATTATCAGCACTTGTGCTCGACTAACTTCTACGCAAAACAGATAAGTGGTCTCGACCGCTTGATGACACCCATGTTCCCCACAGTCATTTAGACTTGCCTTCTGTCTTGTAGCTCATCCTCGTTGTTTATAACGTAAGTGCCGTCTACTTCCGTGCTCTTCGACATGCTAACGTCTGCGCCGTCACCGCTTGCGTGCAATGCATAGGCATGTGTCTGGGCCTGGCTTTATGTATTGTGATTCTGCATTTACTCTACTACATCTGCATTTGTATGAGTACTTTACCATCACATGGACTCATCTAACGACGCGTGTATGCCTTTGTCATCCCTTTCTGTGCGTCGCTGAATTGTGAGTTGCTCGCATGACCTGTCGCAATTGGGGGCAGTGGAAATTCCGCCACGCAAAAGCGCTCTGCCATAGTCATGTCAATAAGCATGAATAAGGTTCCTCGGTCTTAGCACAACGCTGAGTAATACCCCATCTGAGACCATGAGGGCAATTGCGCCTTCGTGGATACATGCACACGCAATGAGTCTCCGGTCACTGCTCATCGGGAGCTACAAACGGTGCACATATTATATATATAGTCGCTATCGCTAAAGCGTGTCTCGCATTCTCCCAGCTCTCACCTCACAGATTAAAGCACTTTTATATACCACAAGCTACCGCCATCATGTCTGTCCGACCTGTCATCGTAATTGCTGGCATTGGCAATGGCGGCGGTACGATATCCTCTGTTGGGATGCATCATGGCTTGTCTTCTGACCCAAACTCACTTACCAGGCACCGGGGCTGCTACAGCGTGCGTTTTATTGCATGATAAATCTCCACACACCTTTCTAAGCATCTGTCCGTGCTACACTATACACACTATACAGTCGCGTGTTCTCCAAGCAAGGATACAGAGTAGCGTTGATTGCTAGGAACGCGGACCAACTCAACAAGTTCACCGCTGAACTGAAGCAAGCGGGTACGGAGGTTAGTCATTCATTCATGACCGCACTCCCCTGTCGACGTGGATCAATGCCAACCCGACATGTAATCTGCCGGTGACCTGCATAGGCTGCTGCATTCCATGTTCCCGACTACTCGTACGGCTCTGTCACGGGTGTCGTCGAGAGCATCCGCAGATACCAATGGCCGTCCGCAGAGAAGGCCGAGATCCGCGTCGCTCTATGGAATGCATCCTTCGGGGCATGGAAGAGTTTCCTGGACGTCACAGAAAAGGATGTACACGACTCCGCCGAGGCCAACTTTATCGTGCCGTTCGCATTCTCGCGCCAGATCATCCTGGCGTTTCAGGAGAATGAAATGAATGAGCTGGGGAAGAGGGGAACTCTGCTCTTCACCGGTGCTACCGCGAGTTGGAGGGGCAATGTGACCACCAGTGTCTTCGCTGCTGGAAAGTTCGCGGAGCGTGCCTTGAGCCAGAGCTTGAACAAGGAATTTGGGAGGCAGAATATCCACGTAAGTGTACTGCCGCTCTATACCGGCGTTTCTGACTGAAGCATGCGCCTTGCAGGTTGCCCATGTGAGTAATCGCACACAAGTCTTCGATCGATGTTCGTTTTGCTGACCGAGATTGTCCTGCATTGAAAGGCCATAATCGACGGAGGTCAGGCTGATGGACGCCTTACTGGTAACCCTCGTTGACACCCTTCTCAACAGGTATCCTGACTGATCGCTCGGCCGCCCGGCACTCCGATCCTGAGGCGCACAAGCGGTACGTAGAGAACGCGGACATACGCCTTGACGCGGAGAGCATCGCCAAGGTACGCTACTGTAGTGTAGACCGTCGTCAGATACTAATTCCCGATAATGCCAACAGTCCTACCTCTACCTGGCCAACCAAGACCGCTCTGCTTGGACTTGGGAGCTTGATCGTGAGTGCTGTGCGATCCCCGGACTGGACATCGCCTAACACACACAACCGACAACAGTCCGACCCGCGCACGAGAAGTGGTGAGAAAAGAGGATGTAATGGATGCATCTTCGAATGAATTGTATCATCCTAGCGTTGTATGAATATGCACAAGCTTCACTAACGACCCTCTTGTTTGGGCCATATGAGATCATGTACCTGGCTACTTACTACAGTGCGTGTGCACCACTATTGTAGAGCCGTCTACTGGTCGTCCGAGTCGCGTAACCTCTTCATCTACAGGATAACACTTCCACTTCCTTTGTATTCTGTCTCATGTAGAGCGCTGTGCGCTTGATGTCATATCTGCACCTAAGGTGTCATAAAGGGTATATAAACCACTTATGTAAATAAGGGTTTTCCTGATGCATGTACTGTGACGTCCTCAACTGTGCGAGACGGGGAAGAACCCACCAAAGGACGTGACTGGTACTCAAGACAACGCGCATGACATGGGTATGTATAGCAGACTATTATGTGCCAGGCTATCATCTACTGATACAGTTTATAGGTGCTACCGTATGTCCTAGTCCTAAATAAGTTACGTCCGAGAGGGCTTGGAAGACTTCTTCCAAGGAGCGATGGATCGTGATCGTAGCCATTCTAGAAGTGAACCAGTCCGTACTCGGCAGATATATGTTAATATATAAATGGCAACCACCTGTAACAAGACCTGAAGTCAGTTGCTGAGAACGTGCAGCATGGCTGAGGACACCTACGTTGAAGACAGTGAATCCGACGAAGATGCCAAGACTCCGCCACCGGTTGTCGTAGGAGACATTTCGGCTCTCCAGGAACTGGTCAGTTGTCCTGTATTGGCAGAAGTTGCATTGTGTCGTGGCACTCGGATTCGTGAGATAACCGCCGTTCATGTCAATGAACTTGTTCAGGTACTGCACGCATGTCTGGCCAGACGGCGGGTTGATCTTGACAAACTCCACGGAAGAACAGGATATCTGCGTCCTTCCGACCGCTGCGGATAACGAGTCAGTTGGTACATTGATAGATCGTGAGTACAATAGTTACCTTGACCAAGGAAGCCATCCACGAAGTACGTCGATGGTGAGATCTTGTTCATCCACACCCACTTGCCGAGTTCGCGGTACGGCTGAAGGACACCGTCGCTGTATAGAGCGTATGAGATAACACCGAGAATTCCACAGGATCGGATTACTCACAAGACGATCATGATGGCAAACAGCGCGTTGAAGATCAACGCTGCAATCTCCGCATTTGGCGCCATTGCTGCCGTGGCCTAAATGTCATCCCAAGTGTGAGCCCCGAAGTTACATTGAAAAGGCGGGTCATGTCACGGACCTGACCAAACGACGTGTAGTACAGCGGGTAGATGACGCCAAAGAGCAAGTAGGTGTACGCAGCACGATCCGTTGGGAACCCCGCAGTCCAGTACCAGCAGACGAAAAACAGGGAGGACCCGAGGATGTTCCATGGGATCTCGACGAGCAGCTGCGAGGTGATCAGCGCGGACCACTTGTACATACGGCTGTGCTGCTCGCGAATCTCAAAGATGCTCCGCATCTCAAGGAACGGTACCTGGAGCTGTTCTACGAGAGGTGCAGCAAGGAAGGTGGAGATGTAGATCGACTGTAAGCGGGAGGGACCATTCAGTATGGGTCCGAAGACTTATGAAAAATGCTGCTTACAAAGAGCTTGTTCTGCGTGCCCTGGATGGTGCTATGCGACTTCCAGTATGTGAAGCCAATGACCAGTGCGCAGAAAACGTTGACAGCCATCTTCGCCATCAGGTATGTAGGATCTCTCCACAAAGTGCGAGCATCCCGGCGCAGCAACGTCGCAAGCTGGTAAGTCCAGGACGTGGCATACTTCAGAGGCTCTGGCTCGCCGCTTGTGGGACGGTCGACGGTGGACATGCGGATGAGGTCGAGGTCCTCTTGCAGGTCGTGCGCTTCGGGAGATTGTCTCCAGATCCCGTGCCAGTCTGCCTTGGCCATCGCAGTAGCACCTGCGCCGACAACATCCAAGATGTACTCCGCACTGCAAGTGGCATTACAATACGTTCTATATACAACACCTGATCACTCACGGATTCTCGAGGCGCTCGCATGGCCGCGCACCGTTGTTCTCGAAGTACTGGATAACGGTACTCGCGCCAGAACCAAGGTCGCCGAAGTACACGGTCTGTCCACCCTTCTTCAGGAGCAGGAGCTTGTCGAAGACCTTGCACAAACGATGTCAGCGACGACCATACAGTATCGTTAGCGTGACCAGTGTACCTCGAAAAGTTCTGCAGACGGCTGGTGGATACTGTGTTGGAAGCAGATTGAGCATCGGGGTGAACGAGAATAGCACTGGGTTCTCACGTGCACACAATGGATTGGCCACTATCGGCGAGCTTCCGCAAGAAGCCAACTATAGCCCATGCACTCTGCGAGTCCAGTCCCGATGTCGGCTCATCCAAGAATATCAACGACGGCTAATACAATGAAGCTGTGTCATTAAAGCGACTAATATAGCTGATATCAAATACTACCTTCGCAACCAGCTCGACACCGACAGTAGTGCGCTTGAGCTGCTCACATCCAAGGGTGCCGACGATAGCATCAGCGTAGGCTTCGAGACCGCACATCTGGATGCACTCCTCGACGCTGAGAAGAAACGAGTCAGCCTATGGCTCTGTGAAGCTGCACTGTCCACGTACTAAGCCTCCTTCTCTGCGAGTGGCACTGATGTCGGCTGGCGCAGCTTCGCCGAGAACAGCAGAGCTTCACGCACGGTCGCAGACTTGACATGCGTGTCGGTCTGCTGACAGTAGCCACTGAAATAGAACCGGAGATAAGCCAACCGTCGCACGCTACCGGTTCCTCCGATACGCACGTCTGGGCCTGGAAGTCGCGCGGCAGAGGGAGTCCGTTGATATAGCGTTGCCCTGTCACGTAGCCTTCGCCCGCACGTTCCGCGAGAACATTCAGAAGTGTGGTCTGTCAGCAGTCGTCAGTCGTCCCACCTCATGTCCACAACGTGAAAGCGGCCGACCTTTCCGGCGCCCGACTCGCCCATCAGGGCCGTCAGCTTGCCTGGGGCGACATAGCCGGAAACCTCGTCCAGAAGCCTCCTGTAGTTGCCCGATGAGATGGGGACGGTGTAGCACAGCCTCTGCCACGAAAAGACATTGCCCTTGACGGGGCTCTTCTTCACGAAATTCGGTGTCTTCTCGCCAGTGTTCGCAAAGGACATCCGGACGGTCGTGCGAAGTGGGCCTACGCCCTTCTCCACATCGCCGCCCTTGGCAGGGCCGCTGGACAACTCCTCGACCTTGGAACCTGCCTTGTAGAGGACCGCAGCAGACTCGCCGGACGAACCGTGGTTGAACTCCGTCAGGACGACGAGGAGACCGACGAACAAGACGCCGAACGCGCACAGCACACCAAAGTTCTAATCCACAGTCAACATCGCGCAACTCAGACAAAGAAACCGCCGACTTACTCGCCACAAGTCGCCGGCGGCGAAACCGTACGCGTCCTTGAGGTACGCCAGGCCGCCGACGGTGGCGTGCCCGGGCTGGGATCCCTCAATCGCGCAGCCCTGGTTAGTAAGAGTAATGTTTTCGTAGCCCGGGCCGGTGGGGATCAGCGTCTCGCACTGGGCATTCAAGGTCGAGAACTCGTTGACCATGAGCGCTTCGAAGCCGTATTTGAGAGGCTGACGGGCACGGCGCATGAGACTCGGGCACGGATCCAGAACGGCTCGGGACTTACGTTGATGTACGTGATCCACGAGAGCGCGCTGATCATCGAAGGCACGGGGATGGGGTAGCCGGTGTACAAGACCAGGAAGAGCATCAGAACGCCCGCCGCCGCAGTGGCGGGTGCGGGATCCGTGAACGCGGCGGTTATGCTCCGGAAGAAGGCCTTCAACGTGATAGTCATGACGCAAACAAAAAGCATAAAGGTGCTGTCGCGGGTGTCGTCAGTAATGTACGGCAGCCGAGAATGAACGGTGCGCACAAAAATTGCCCTGGTGAATCTTGCAATCCCGCGAGGAAGTACAAGATGATCGAGAAGATAACCATCGTGAAAAGCGTAATAGGAATGTCGACAAGCGTCAGTGCGAGGGCGTCGACGAACGGGTGGTACATAGATGCCCTTGATTGCCGCAGGATGATGGGCCGCTGCGCAAACAGGGTTGGGATCTCGGCCATGGTTGAGAGGCCCGACCAGACATAGGCACTAGCAAACACGAGAGGTGGTGAGCAGCCGCGTACGTACGCACACATCAGAAACGCACAAGAAGATGACACTGGCCCGCGAGAAGAAGGTGGACGTATTGGGTTTGAGGCGGAGGTAGATCGTGCCGACGATCGTCGCGAGGATGATGAACGAGCTGCAAAGCCCATACGTCAGGCCGCGCGCAAACCACTCCAAACAGCGGAGTGTGGACGTACGCGATCTCGATGAGCAGGGCGGTCATCGCCCCACGCATGATCTGCACTCTCCGGACCATGAGCGCACCGACTTGCGACGGGATCGAGAGCATGTACGGGCTGTCCCGCGTCGTGTGCGCGGAGCGCTCCGAGCGCGCACTCTCGAGGTACGCCCGCCGCAGGTCGGGCTTGGCCACGTACAGCCTGCGGTACTGCTCCATATCCTGCCGGTTCATGTCTGAGATCTGCGAGTTCTTGAAGTAGTCCGCGAACTCGGCTGCTGTCCGTGGCGCCACCAGGTTCCGGCCAGGGCGCGGTATCCGGCCGTTGGGGTCAGTCACTAGTGCACATACCATCAGCAATGATACCGAGGAAAGGAGGCCGATGCTACGGACCAGCAACAAGGAAGTCCGCTGTTGTTTGGCGGTTGGCGGGCTCGTACCCCATGTCAATGAAGTACTGCCTTGCCCTGTTCGCTGGGCCGAAGTACGCCATGCGGCCCTCGTAGACGACACAGACCTTGTCGAAGAGCTCGTAGAGCTGCTCTCCGGCCTGGTAGATCGAGACAATAGTTGACACCCGCGTAACGTTCGTCACCGTTCGGAGCGCCTGGACAAACTCCAGCGCAGTCGACGAGCTATTATTATCAGTTAATTGGCATTGCGCGAGGAAGGATTCTGTCCGCTTACTCGAGGCCTCGTGTTGAGCTGCAGAGCGGAAATGAGCATCCCAAATATAACGCGAGAGGAAGGAAGATTGGCGTACTTGTCCCAGCACGTCAGGAGGCTGCGGGTTGCGAGTGTCTCGCTGATCGAGACGCGCTTCTTCTCACCGCCGGAGACTCCTCGGATGGAGGCATCTCCCACCAGGGTGTCCTTTACGTGACGAAGCCCGAACACGGACTTGAGGACATCGGTCATAACGTCGACGTGCCGTCTCCGTGTCGCGGCGTCGAGCTGCCCGTAGGGTGTCCGTGCGACGGCGGCAAACTGGAGCGTCTGCTCGACGGTGAGCGTCGGGAAATGCAGGTCGTCCTCAGGGCAGTATTGGACGTCGCCGCGACAGTACTGCTCGATGTCTCTGGACGACATCGAGTCGTAGAACACGTCCCCGTCGACGGTATGGTAGTCTCCTCGTTGGTTGGCGAGAGCGCGCAGCAGCGTCGTGCAGCCTGCCCCTGGTCGCCCTAGGACAACTGCGTGGTGCGCTCAGGTCGCGATGATGACGGTGGGAAATGAACGGCGGACTCACGAAGCATCTCGCCGGGCCGCACGACACCCTCGAACCCGCTGAGAATATCCCGCGTGGCAGGATGGCGCATGCGCTGGATGCCTTGTATCCAGTTGAGCGGGTTGAGGGTGGAACCGAATGTTGGCTGGACCGCGGCGGACTCGCCGAGGCCGACTACCCGCAAGTTCTCAAACAGGACACCAAGCTCCCTGCGCTTGACGTCCGGGCGGTCCATCCTGAAGCAGAAGAGACTGAGACCACGCACGAGGAGACGATGCGCCTAAGCGCCGCTCACTTTTCTACCACGTCGCGCAGACTAGATTCAAAGTCAAAGCCCTCGTCGCCGGGGGCGATTGTCGACTCTGGGGCCGAATAGGACGTGGACCCGCTGGGCTGCCTCTGGTGTCTGCCTGCAGAAAAATCAGCGGGCCTGTCGGGTGTTGGCAGCAACTCCGTTGCATCGCCATCGACGTCGGCCTGTCGACGAAAGATGGAAAACAAAGCCATTAGAAGTGAACGAGAGGGAGAGAACGGGAAGGTGGTGGAGGCAACGAAGAAAGCATCAACAGACGCTGGGACGGCAGGGGGAGCGGGGGCAGGCGCACTGCTACTACCCGTAAGAGGGAGGAGCTCGAGGCAGTGCGGGTCGCCGCGGTCGCGCCGTCGAGACATCAGCACTACTGCCAATGCGCCTGATGTAACCGATTGATGGGGGCTGATGGCAGGGGGGAGCACGGGCGGACGCAGGGGGGTATCCAAGGGTATATCGCTCGCGAGCGTGGTCTTTGAGTTGGACTGGCTGCCACGACGCTGCGGCCGGTGGCAGGTGGGAGAAAGTGCGGCGCGGGGTCGCGAACATATTTGAACGGGGATTCTGGCGAGATGAAACGCGCGATCCCATCTCGACCGTCCTCGGGAAGCGTGGCGCCCGCTTTGGCGTTGACACAAGCAGTGCCTATTCTTAGCGACCCCTCCCCACACGTGACCCAGCGCACCTCCAAAGGGTCCGACTCGAGGGATCGCCGTTATACATACCCAAGGGACGCCTTGCAACAAGCTCAGGCTTTCCTCATCTCGACTTCGTACGACCCATGGGCCGTCGTTGACAGTCTAACACACGCTGGCCATCCGATCTGGCCGGGGAATTGGTACGCGCTCGCCCGAGCGTCAACGCCGCTGTTACGCAGCGCAACCGACTTTCACGACCCACACCGTGCAAATCGTCCTGTGAGCATCGATGCCAGTCACAAGCTCGGGCGGAGCCATATCCGCCAAAGATTCGAGCCATCTCCCACCATCAACCGCGATCTTGCATAGCTCGAGCCGTTTTGCTGGCTACGGTGGATCCAAAGTCTTCTGCTTGGCGAGAGGTAAAGAGACGACAAAGATAGCGCAATCGATTTCGGAGACTGGAGGGTTCCTTGGGTATGTGTATTCAAGCATTCTTGCTATAATAGTCGCCCAATGAGGATATCTTATCCGTCCTAGGTTTGACGATTGCGCTGACGAGAAGATCTCCCTCGAGAGACCGATTGCAATCGTGTGTGAACGCCGCTCTGCATGAGTCAGGATGTGCGCCTTGTGATGTCCGGTCTGTAGATGCTAAGAATACGTTTGCCACTGCGCCCAACGCATCACCACAGCATAGGTGCGGACAGCCGCGAGATCGAGCACTGTGGATCCTCCAGCCCCGCTGCGCCGCAAGGGGAGCCGGACACGCGCGCCCAGGCCGCTCACGAGCTGCGTATCAAGCGCATGAGAACTGGCGGACCTCGGACTGGAGATGTTGCTGGAAATGGTGCGAGGGAGACACACGCGGATAATCGTGGAGGGTCCGGTTTTGCCGCCGCATCGCCTGCCAAGACACACAGGCCTCGAAGTACGCGCGCATCCAGGGATAGACCTCTGCATTATATGCGCCGTATCGCCGGAGCCTTTCCAGAGCAGCCGGGGAAGAGCAGGATCGTCCCACCTTGTCAGCGGACACCAATTTGCTGAACCAAGGACGTTCCGTGGTGAGCTCCCAGCATGACAAGTCTGACGGCAGGATCGGTCTAGCTTTACTTCCGCCGTTACTCGTCGAGCGTCGCATAGCAAGAACCAGGTGTTCCCCAAGCCTCGCAGATTCGCACCACGTAAGTCGGAGGGCTCCAGATGCCGAGTCGGACGCAACACCGTGGTGCCATAGATGAGCAATCGAAGCTGGGAGAAGGCGCCACTACACGTCCCGGGGACAAATGAGAACGTAGATTCGCTAGACATGTACGACAAAAGCTTGTATACCGACATCTGGGAGGCGAAGGCGTCCACAGAGCAGTTGTTCATGCTGTAGCCTGAGCCACCTCGACGTTGGAGCCAGTGCGCGGCGGTGAGAACGGTGGATGTCCACCCTGACACCGTGGCACGTCGGGGATATAGTGTTGAGCCAGAAGTCAAATCGCAGAGAGTGTCCCACACCAAGGTCCTCGAGCTCCACCGGTACGTAACTGGGGTGGCAGCCAGGTTGAGAGTCGTCAAGGAGTCCGGGCCGGTAGACAGACAATTACTGAGCACCGAAGAACCAGGGAGGGGAAGGAAGTCTCCGTCGCCGATGCTGTAGTACGTACAGCCGACAGGCAGACAAACGTTTGTACGGTTGCTCGTTCTTGGCAGGTCGCCGCATGCATTCGTTTGTGAGTATATGCGGCCAATATCACGGAGATATGCCGGCATTCTGTTCGTCTTCGCCAGGATGGTTGGGCTAACTTCGCGAGGCGCACACAGCGAGTCCCTGTCTACAGATTGCGAAGATACAAATTCATCAATAGGGAAGGTGAAGATATCAGCCACCTTACCGCGTTCAGAACTCGTCGTCAAAAAGAATGCAGAACCTAACTATGCAGATCCAGCATTGTCCAACCTTCGCAAGACAAGGGAGCTCGCTTCCACTGGCAGATGCACCTGTCGAAGACAGCTTCTCCGGTAGATGCGTGTGAAATGTGCAGGAGGAGTTCGAGAATGCCTACGAGAGAGTAAAAGTACTAGTACTGAGACACGTTATGTTTGGTAGCACGAAGACGTAGACGAAGAAGAAAGATGACCGACGTTGGGACTTTCAAGGCAATTGAGCTCAAGTTCTTGCCTAGCGCATGACGTCACAGAGACGCGTCTTGGTCACAATCACGTGCTCATAGGTGACCGCCATGCTGTCTAGCGTCGCTACTCCAACGCGTCTCGGACGCGCGTCGCGCGCTCACGAGCGAAACGTCTTAGCTATGTAGTTGACATAACACAAGTAAAAATATTCCCTGAACATCTGCATGCGGGTAAGATGGCTGAATCTGAGAAGCCGAAGTGTGGAGACCCTGCTTTGACATGAGAAGGACCACTGGTATCCGGCTCGGCAAGGTCTAGGCGCATATCACCCACCCGTGATGCGCGCAATGATCCACTGAAATATCAGCAAGAGTTTTGGCTAACTATTGTTACGAATAGGCGAAAATACGCGGCCACCGTCGTTACATCATTTTGAAAAGTGAGCATGTTTGACCATCACTTATCTCTCGACTGCGACGCCCGAAGGGCCGCGACCACAATCTCAGTCATGGCTATAACGGCTTCTTCCTCAAGTGTCTGTCCGACGAGCTGGAGACCCACTGGCATGTTCTCGAACACGCTCGGTTCATCTGCGCGGATGATCAGGGCATCAAACAGAAAGTAAAGCACGAGACGAGACACGGGCAGCTTACACAGCTCATAGTAAAATTTATCGAGCGGACTGAGAAATTCATGGGCGGCTGGCTTCTTGTCCAGTGCCAAATTCACCCTTGTAACCGGGAAGGCGGACGTGGTGCGGTCGAGGACATTCCAAACACGGGTGTAGTTCAGATATCTGCGTTGTTGCACGGGTAAGTCCTCACGAAACACGAATGAGGTCAACGCAAAATTCGCACGCATTCTTCCCATGAGGCGGCGCCGCTGAGGCAGCTCCCGGGCATATGATGGCGTCCACGGGTCGCCCCGTTCCCGTTCCCGGAGCTGTGCTCTCCCAATGGTCAAGATACTTCTTGCGCATCTCCGTTCGCGTCTTGTGGTGTTGCCAAAGCTCGTATGCAGAGATCCCGTCCGTGGCAGCAAAGTACGGCAGCCCAGTCTGTTCATCTTCTGGGTTTAACGACGACAGCAGCGGTTCGCCGGTAGCCGCAGTCGCCGAGAGGAGGTCCTCTCGCGATCCTGCTCCCCAGTGATGGTTCTACAAGGCATTAGTAGTCGGTAACACGACAAGGTTGAGGCCCACCAGTATAGTGCCCAACTCGTGATGATTGACGGGCTGCCAGTCGATCACTGGGACAGCAACTGTTTAGCTCATACGATCCGCCTATGTAGAGGCTGCACTCACCGAGATGCCCAGCTTCGAGTAGCGCCTTCTTTGTCAGTTCCAGCGCCCTGCGTATAGGAGGATGCGGTGTGACTATCCCGTCATGCCACATGATCGCGAAGCACAGGTGCTTCCCCCCTCCATGATCAGCAAGCGCGTATTCCTCGTCGTTCCACTTCTTTCTGACAACGCGCGGGTCCTTCCTCCAGGGCTGCTCGCCGAGCAGGGCCTTCATGAAGGTCTTCAACCCGCTCAGACTGCTGGAGATCGGCCCGAGAGCGTAGATCGAGGCCTCTTGGCCAGACAGAGACGTCGCGGCGCCGTAATAAGGAAGGCGGCCTGAGGAGGCCTTCAGGCCATAAAGTCCGTTGAATGTTGCGGGTATGATGATGGAACTGTGGGGCAGCCGTCAGAGAGCGAGCGATCCTAGCGACGGGCAGCTTACCCAGCGTGGTCAGTGGCGACACCCAATGCGCTTCCATGCAGAGCGATGAGCGCGCCTTCCCCGCCTGAGGATCCGCCGGCGGTAAGAGATCGGTTGTACGGGTTGACAGTGCGGCCGAAGACCAGATTCATGGTTTCTACCCACTACAGCCATGAGCAATCGTCGAAATCACGCAACCTAAACATCCCAACGGCTTACTAGCAGTGTTTGTGGTACATTCGTCTTAACGTATGGAATCGCGCCAGCTTGGAGAAGAAGCTCGACCATTGCACTGTCCCGCTCGGCCACCCGGCCAACCCACGACGCATACCCTGTTGCGATTCGTTGACCGGGTCAACCAGAGGTGCGTCACGGAACACGAACCCATTGTGGTTTCAACGCCCTTGACATGGAATTGATCTTTGAGAGACACGGGTAAGCCATGTAGTGGCCCGACTGGCTTGCCCGTCGTCTTCAAGTGTTCATCTAGTTCAGCTGCACGGGCGAGAGCTCTGTCGATAAGAATCTCCGTGAGACAATTGACCTATAAGTCCACATAACACTCAACATGCCATCGAATCGCTACATCAGAGTCCGAACTGACCAACTGGTGTGCAACTACGGCGCGCTTGCAGAAGGCGGTTGTCACCTCCACCGCAGACCAGTGCCCTGACGCCAGCTTCGCGAGCAGGACGTCCACATCCTTAGTCTCCGTGATCTGCAGCTCTGTCGCGGAAAGCAGGCCGCAAGTGCTGGGTACCCTCGTCACGTCAAGTACGTCTTTGCCAGGCACGGGTATGATCCAGTCCTTCGGGATGCTCTCAAGTTGTCGGCGTTTCTTGTCGGCGACGAGGTCTCGCCAGCTTGGAGCCATATTCAATGGGAGAGCAGACGCACGGAGAGGTTTCGACGGTCTTTGTGCCCGCACACAGGACAATCAGTTATATGCGATTGAACCTTATTAGTACGACGGACGTGCGAATGGGCTGCCCACGAGGTTCCTGTATCGGCGCCACGATGCCTCCGTACGCGCACGAAAAGTGATGAATCATTGTTACGCGATTACCGGGATAAGCACGCTATAAGTACGGGCCTTCCACCTAAGTATGTCAGAAAGGAGCCTTCGATGCCGTGTGCTGAAGGCGCAGTACACCGGGATACTAAACCGCCCGGGATCCACGCGAGTGACAGAGTTCTGGTGGTCATGAGGAACTCCAATAGTCTGTGAAAGGCTGCAGCTATTACACGTGTGAACAGTGACCTGAATGAGACGTAGGTTTGAACACTGACAGAGTTTGAACGGACGTGATGGGAGTGTCCAAATGTGGCAAGGGCGCCCATCAATCTAAGATCAGTTGGACCTCTTCGGCTTCCTCCTCAGTCATTGACGCCTTACTCAAGTACACTGGCGTTCAATGTCTGCCTAGTACCTGCTATGCCACCGGATTTTCTGCTGGGTGCACTCACCGTTGCATGCCGTCGCACGGAAACAATTCCCCCGAGTCTCGGGCTGCTGGTGCATTGCCAGCGAAGACTTGAAAGAACTCAGGGCGCAGAACAATTGTCAACTGCTTAATATAATGTGCATCCTCGCGCTCTCCCGGACCCAGCACCTGACACCTAGGGTGGTATCGTCCGTGCTACTATGGGTTGCCTAGAGCCGGCGGACGTCACTTTTCAGATTGAGCCCACCGGAGGATTACAAAGTAAGTCTTGCTCCGTATGTGGTTTGATTTTTCCGAACTATCAGCATTATGATTGACATGTATTGACCTGAAAGCACAGCGTCAGTACCTGACTTCTATACTCCGACTCTGCTGACGAAGATGGTCAGTTCCCGCCGTCATCGACTGATTATCCAGTCTACTATCCAGTCAAATTCTGTGCCGGTACGAAACAGCACAATGTACATCGAGAGTGACATCCTGATGAACAATACCATAGGCGCCTCTTTACGATCCCCTCGGTGCTGTGCGTGGCACTAGCATGCCCTCTGGTGATAATGCGATATCGTCAGCGCCTCAAAGCTTACTCGCTCTTAAGGATGCCCTTGACCAGCGCCGCACAACTTGGACAGTACTGTTCCGCGGGGCGTGCATTCTCACGACTGGCAGTAGCAGACCCGCGCCGTTCGAATGCGGACAAAGACGCCGGTATCGGAGGCCACCCTTCCTCTTCCCAGATGCCTCCCATGCCATCGTCCTCCAATTGGCTCTGCGCCTTCCCAGAACCCTCGAGCTTTCTGAGTGGCAGACCGGCAGAAGACCAGTCGCGCTGTGTTCGTGCCTAACCTCGACGCGCTCGACGTCTGTATCTGCCGCCCTTGCAGCAAGCCAGATATAACGCGCCCGGTGGTAGCGGGCCTCGTGCCCAACCCGCTGGATACGCCTCCGCCGTCTCCGTTCCCAGAGCCCGAGCCACCCTGCATCCTGCGACGCTCAGCCATGTTGAACTTCGCCATCGACGAAGCGGAGCTCGTCGCCCTCTTCATGGAGAGTGCGGCCTGGGGCATGCATTTCGTGACCGCGATCATCTGCATCTACACGCTCGTAAGCACATCACGGGCCTCGAGGCGGCCGCTTAACATACCCCTCCTCGCCTATGCGATTGTGCTGTTCGGCCTGGGCACGCTCGACATTTCGTTCGCGGTCCGCCGCAATCTCCAAGCATTCGTATATTATCAGGGCGAGGGCGGTGCGACGACTATATTCAACCAGATATCAGACTACGTCACAGTATTGCGGGTGAGTCGAGTCCTTGCTGCACCGATACTCTCTGGCCTGATACCGATACAGAGTGTATGGAACTTCCTTGCTGTTCTCGTGGCGGACTCCGCTCTGGTGAGGCAGTCAGTCACCTCCTACACATGGTTCGTCGGGCTCATACAAACCAGATTTATCGTTGCTGGGTCATATACGGTCGGAGATGGGCATACGTCGTTCCCTCAATGCTCATCTGGCTTGGAGGCTTCGCATCAGCCTGCGCCGAGACATACTACACCTCGACTCTCGACAAGTCAACCAACTTGGCCGGGGCGTCCAAGGTCGAGGCTTTCCTCAACTCGTTCATCGTGTGCGGTGTCAGCCTCAACATCCTTACGACGAGTGAGTTGCCTAGACCTAACAATAATGTCTTCGAATTTACATGATTGGCAGCGCTGATTCTCTACCGCATCAATGTCATCCACCGCGCGTCCGCCCGTTACTTCTCGAAGAACTCGGGGGGCACGACTGTGAGCAACCGGCTGCAGTGGACCGAGCTCAGCCGGATCCTCGTCGAGTCTGCCTTCATCTACACGCTGTCGGGCGTCGTCCTCCTCATCGTGAACTTCGCCGGCAGCAACGCCGTGTACCCCACGTCTGACATCGTATGTCGCTTTTGTCCTCCCACATCCGAGTCCGTCGCCGCTGACTTCCGTGTCTCCGCAGAATCTGCAGATCGCCGGCATCCAGTTCGACCTGATCCTCATCCGGGTGGGCCGGGGCATCGCGGCGGAGCACGTCGAGGCGCAGACGAGCATGCAGACGATGCAGTTCAACCTCCGCGCGCTCGACCGCCCCGCGCAGCGCCCTGGCGTGCAGATCTCGGTCACGCAGGACACGAGCATGTCGACCGAGCTCCGGTCGGCGTACTCCGACATCGAGAGCAAGAAGGGGAGCCCGCACGAGCTGGTGCAGAGCGTCCGCATCGCGGGCATTGACGAGGACTATGATGTCTGATCGCGGCTTCGGTGTGGACACGTCTCACACTCTTTTTTCTTCTTTTCTGGGGGCTCGAGTAGATCGATGGACATTGGTCATTGCTTGTTGTACTATACACTGCTGCTCAAGCGGAGATGTCGAGGATAGCTAGATCACTCATCAGTACTCGATACTGCGATCGTAATAACACAGATTGTACGCGGGAATACTATTAGTGTGTAGTATACACCTACCACGTACTTCGTAGCAAGTACGGCGGGCCACTGGCTCTATCTCGATCGAGAACAAGCCGTCCACTGGGGTGGACTGTCTACATGGAGTCCACTAGACTCCATGAATCACGTGATGTACAAACAAAGGCGATAAGAGCGATTAGGTCGGAGTGCCTCGATGAGGCTTCACGCACATTAATTCCATCCTGATTGATTTGCTTGTGACTATTTTGCCTCTTTTGATATGCCGAACTCAAGCTAGAACATCAGTAACTCCTCCAAGGTATTTTTCGTCGGCATCACTACTAGATTAGGAAACAG
>KV429088.1:42490-128717 GCA_001632345.1 Daedalea quercina L-15889
ATCCAAGTGGTAGAAAGAGTCATGTTACCGGGGGGCTTGAAGTATCATAATAAGCAGCGCGCACGAATGTAAGTAAGCAAGCTTGAATGATATATACAGTGATATCAGTAAGGGAGGTTACAGCGATGTAAGAGTCGGTGTAGAAACATCATCAGAAGGCGTCTTATCACCTCGATGATCTAGGCGCTGTTTGGCGAGGCCAGCTCCCGTAGAGTCCACGTGGATTAGTCCACCCCAGCGGGTCCATTGGTTTGTCTCGATCTATTCTTGATCAGCGCCGGAAGCTGCCGAAGAAAACCTACACATATGTTGACTTTCTACATTTGCTCGACTCTGCCGCAGTGCGGCACGTCGTTAACGTAGCAACCTTCAAGTTGACACTGACAGTGGTAGGGATTGCAATACTGACTGCTCACAGTCTACGTTCCGACAGGTCAGGGACAGGTTGAGGTGCTGAGGAAGATGTGCATCCTTCAACTGGAAGAAAACTGCTTGCAAAGTGTTCTGATCATCCCCAGTCACCAGCCTGGCAGTCAATCACCGGCGCTGGGCAGGCCGCAGACTGCTGTGTAGCTGTTTTTCCCGGGACACTGCCAGTGCGTCCTGCCGATTTGTGGCAATTGCCAGTCACGGACACCGGCGTCGAGAGGAACTTTGAGCCGTGCTCGGTAGCCAAGCGCTTAGCTCTGCGGTTGATTTCCACCGCAGTCACTGTTCAGACTGACCTCTTGGTTACGCGCTGGATTGTTCGTATTGGTGGATCTATGCACGGGCAGGCTCCTATAAGCACGAGCTCGCATCGTCGCACAGTGGACGTACGGTGGGACTGGGAGCTGCTTCGGTGAGTACTCAGCCATGCCCGAGCTACATTATCTCACCAGGAAGCACCACGCACAGATACAGTCGCGACGGCGAACATTTGAAAGGCTGCCTTCTATCAGGTCCGGAAGGCTGTCAGCTTTGGCATACTTATCAGCGGATGAACTCCCCGTCGCTGGACTACCGACACTATCTCAGTATTACTGGCTTCACTGTTCTGGTCAGGCACTGCCGCAGTTGCTTGTCGACAGCGATAGAGCAATGTCAAGGTGAGCCTTCATGCCAAGTATTCAGAATGGCAATGCCTATTTGTGAGCACGAAGCACGTTTTGCCGGACTGACAGCTATGTGGCCTGAAGAAGCCTCTTTGACGCCTGCCTGCGTGCCTCATGCTCAGCTCCAGCTTTCATTCCGAGCTCACCGAACAGATGTGACAAGTCAATATATACCGTCGCCCTCGCCTGTGTAGCACCACAGCCCGCCGGCGCCCAGCACCTCTCCGCGGCCGCACACGATG
Organism: Daedalea quercina L-15889; assembly: GCA_001632345.1. Lineage (NCBI taxonomy): Eukaryota > Fungi > Basidiomycota > Agaricomycetes > Polyporales > Fomitopsidaceae > Fomitopsis > Fomitopsis quercina. The sequence continues at coordinate 43,827 of KV429088.1, forward strand.
TCCTCCTTCCCCATCAGCGAGGCCGAGCTCGTCGCGCTCTTCATGGAGAGCGTCGCCTGGGGCATCCAGATCGTCACGTTCGCGCAATGCGTGTCCGCGCTGTTCGGGACGGCCGCTGGCACGCGCGGGCCGCGGCGGGTCAACAGGACCCTGCTCGTCTGGGCGGTCGCGCTCTTCGTCTGGGGCACGCTGGACATCTCGTTCAGCGTGTACCGGAACCTCACTGCGTTCGTGTACTACACCGGGCCCGGTGGCTCGGACGAGGTCTTCGACCAGATCTCGGACTATGTCACGGTTCTGCGGGTGCGTCCTGTCTCTCTTTATGTTGCAGGCGACTCTGAAGGGGTCGCAGAGCGTATGGAACTTCCTGGCGATCCTGACGGCAGACATGGCGCTGGTATGTCACCCTCACGCGCTCTCTTACACGGGTCCTAACATACCATGCACCAGATCCACCGCTGTTTCGTGATCTACAACCGAAACCCGCTGGTCATCGTCTTCCCGTCCCTCATATGGGCCGCCGGCCTCGCGTCCGCCGCCGCCGAGATCTACTACAGCGCCACGTTCGACGCGCTGACGAACCTCGCGGGCGCCGCGAAGATCGAGGCGTTCCTGAACGCGTTCATCGCGCTCGGCGTCTCGCTGAACATCATAACCACAGGCACGTCCCCGCGCGCCCCTTCTCCCCCTCCCTCCCTCCGCCGCTCACGCGTGACGATACACAGCGATCATCCTCTACCGCGTCGGCCAGCTGCAGAACGCGTCCGCGCGGCTGCTCGCGGCGAAGGCCGGGGCGCACGGCGACGTCCCGCGCGGCCGCGGCGGAGGCGCGTGGGGGTGGTCGCAGCTCAGCCAGGTCCTCGTCGAGTCCGCGGCGGTGTACACGCTCGCGGGCGTCGTCCTGCTCGTCGTGAACTTCGTCGGGAGCAACGCGGTCTACCCCATGTCCGACCTGGTGAGCACTGCGCCCCCGCCAGATCTTCTGTACTTTGGACGCTGACGCCGGGGCAGACGCTGCAGCTCGCCGGCATCCAGTACGACCTGATCATCGTGCGCGTGTGCCGCGGCGTCGCGGCGGAGCAGGTGCACTCGACGGCGCAGTACCCCCTGCGGGACACGGACCACGGCGTGCGCGCGGAGCGGTCGGATGCGGATACGAAGAGCGGCAGGGACTCGGGCGTCGGCGACGGGAGCGAAGTCGGCGTGCGTGATTACGTTGCGGCGCAGGTGTAAAAATGACTGTTATGTCGCGGCGCAGGTGTGAAATGACTGCTACGTTTTGATGGCTGCTTTCCTCGCGATGATCTACGATTATGTAGTGTAGGGTACCCTTCTAATGGATGTGGTTGATACTTGTCATGCCGCGCTTTAGCTCGCGACGATGCCTTGCGTCTACGCGAGGCGGGTTGTCCATCATTGTTGCCAGTCGTACAGAGTGAGTATATATGCACTGTAAGTTCATGCAAGCAAACACTTCCGTTGTCGTCTTATCCTAGAAGTCTACGCGTCCCCTCCCCCAAACTTCTCCGTAATCTCCTTGCACACGACCACCAGCGCCCTCCCCAGCCTCTCAAAGTCTTCCAACTACCGAGAGTTCGAGAGCGCTCCGCATCGAAGCAGAACGCCAAAAAGCACGCACCTCGTTGAACACCTGCGCGCTCGGCCTTGTCCACCACCTCCCGCCATGGTAGAACTGCGTCGCGTACGTGCCGTGCCCGTTGATCAGTCTGTCCTGGAACACGCCCATCAGCTCCCTCGACATCCGTATCGCCGGCGGGATCGGGAGCTCGACGTTGACCTGCGGGAGCCAGTCACGGTGAGAGGGCGGGGGCGGGGGCGGGGGCGGAGACGCGCACCATGTTCAAGTTGTGGCCCTCCTCGCCCTCAGCGGCGTACAGCATGTGCGTCCCGAGGATCTCCGCCATGCGCCTGCCCCCCGCGAGCGCGAGGCCGTGGCAGTACGCGTTGATCGCCTCTTCGCCGCCGAGGAACGCGCGGAAGGCGAGCGCTGTGTGCCCCAGGCGCAGGCTCGGATGAGAAGCTGGGACGCGGCACAGAATGTGCGACGCACCGGGCTTGACGCTGAGCGGCGTGACCATGTCGGACGTCCCGGGCCCTGCGAACGTGCACGCGCTCGTCTCCCGCGCTCGCGCGCCGCCGCACTGAGGAGTCCACTGCGCGACTCACACTTGAACGTGTCCGCGAGCGTGCGCGGCCCGGCGCGCTTCGCGAGCTCGTAGAACAGGCCCGTCGGCAGGGCCGTCTTGATAACGTGCTGGTTCCTGGCCCGCGCTCACGACGATCAGGCTACGTACGCGCCGCACGCGCGCGAGGGGTGGCGGGCGGACGCACCTCTTGGGCACGTACAGCACGGCGCACGCGCGCTTGGCGTACAGCCACTTCGAGCAGCTCTGTGGGTGCGCGGTCAGCCTTCGAGTGTCCCGGCCGCGCATTCACGACGCTGTTTGCGTACAGAGACCCAGAAGTCCGGCTGCGCGGTCGCCAAGTCGATGTTCGGCTCCTGGCCGAGGGAGTGCGCGGCGTCGACGACGCTCCACGCGCCCTCCTCCCTGCATATGCGGACCATCTCCTGCCAGGGCATGAGCACGGCCGGGGCGGGGTTCACGCTGTCCATCACGACGACGATCTTGCTCTTCGCGGGCTCCGCGCTGGCGCTGGGTCCGCGCTGTTTCAGCGCGCGCAGGTGCGCCCGGAAGCGGGCGAGCAGGGACGGGTGGGGCTCGGGGAAGCGCAAGGGGAACTCGGAGGTGGTCGGGTGCGGCGGCATGTCGGACAGGTTGTGCGCGGCGCCGTTGATCGTGTTGAAGCTGCAGTTCGCTGGTGCGCGCGTCAGCGCCTCTCCTTCCGCCGTCCGCTCGCCTCGCGTGATGGAGAGAGAGAGAGACGTACTGATGACGATGAAGTCGCCCGCGCGCCACTCGAAGTTGCGCAGGACGGTGCTGACGCCGTGGGAGACGTTCGGGACGAAGACGCACTCGTCCGGGCTCGCGCCGACGAGCGCGGCCACGGCCGCGCGGGCGTCGTCGAGCATGGGCCAGTACGTGAACCACATGAAGCGGTCTGGGTTCGCCTCCGCCTGCGCGGCGAGCTCCTCGCACGCGCGTGCGACCGGGCGGGGCACGGATCCTAGGGCACCTGACGGAGGGCGCGGGCGCGCGTCAGTACGTGATGGCCTGAGGGGGCAGTAGGGGCACTGCGCGTAGCTACCGTGGTTGAGGTTCGCGAAGGCTGGGTCGAGCCCGAAGTAGCGGCGCATTGGGTGCCCGAAGTGCGGGCGGATGGGCTCGCCGTGGCAGTCGGCGTCTTCCATGGGGCGTGTGTTCCGGGCGACTGCGATGTTGGCCTGTGCAGGTTCCAAGTAGGGGTGCTGATGGACGTCGAGGCGGAGTCGAGTATGCTTATGAGCTGTTCTGTGCTACCGCACGCATCTGCCACCGGTGCTTCTGCGAAGACTGACAAAGTGCCTAAGAAGAGATGGAACTCTGTTCAGATGCGGCAGCCGTGTGACCCGGGAGCGCTGCACGAATCGAGCACTTCAGCGGCCTCTGTACAATGGCACCGCGCCCAGGTTCCGTGTATGCTGTCTAGAGACGTCCATGGTGCTTCATATTCTCACAGAGTCGACTCCTGTTGACACGGCGCTGCCCACCATCATGGTATACCATGAACGTACCTGCAGTCCACAGTCTCACTCATCGAGCAGTCAGTCACATCATGATATCGTATACTAGCGTCAGCGCACCAGCCTCAAAGCGGGATGCTAGAGCATCGACGCGACGACAAGCGCATATAGGCGTCCGTCCCGATTACGACGTCAATCCATTTTCGACTGGTTTTCGCAGACAACAGAGAATCCAAGGTCTATATATCACAGCTGTCCGTCAGATATACTTGTGCGGGATACTACGCGCCTCAGAGACACACAATGCCGCCGGGCCTCCTTGGTTGGGTGCCATGATGGAATTCGGGTACACAGTAGTCAGACCTGGGGGATGATAAGAAACTGAGTTAGACAGAACTTGTACGCGGACAATAGCAGAGGAAAGAGCGCGCACGTTTCGCTGATAAGTTGCATGGCGACGTTGAGATTTGCCATTTACGGTATCTCTCCAGCCCCATTCGCTGCTTCGAAGCTTCAACCATCGAGTACATCGAACGTCGCCACGCCACCAGTCCCAACTCCTGTCCACTTCGGTCCTCGCCTGGCGTTCGCATTTTGGTCATAGACACGTCGCGCCCGTTTTGTCATGGTAGGTTTCGTCACGCTCAGCTGCCTCGCGTGAAAATCAGCTCGTGGATTTGCGAGCTCAAGTCTATCGAGACACACCGCCCGGCAATCGCAGCTCGCCGCGTGGCTCGCTTCTATTCCGTCAGACCGTCATGATCAACCACAGCCCACGCCGGCGGCTGTCCGTCTTAGCTGTGTGCTGCTGCATAACCAGTGGTTATCCAGCAGCACGCACCTACTGCGGACAGAGCTACTAGTAGCCTTCCACTCGTGGCCTGTACCATCACTGAGCCTTGCAGGAGGAGGCCGGGCCCATCACAGCTGGTGTGCCGGCTTGGCGAAAGCCGCTCGGGAACGTGATTGTCATGTTGTGTCCGGTCGTGGTAAGTCGCCTGCAGCTGTGACGACACTGGAGGATCAGGTGCGCAGGAAGCCTACGTCAGAGGTAGTCAGACATACCATGTCGGGAAACGGCGTACAGTCGTAGTCCGACGACTCACGGATGGTCTCAGCCCAAAGACAGTGCTAGTAGGGCAGCACCGGTATCAGTGCTGCCAGTGACCGTGCTCGGCGAGTCGGTTCCACCGAGACTTGCAGTGCTGTGAAGACCGTGGTGGGCTCAGCATGGTGAGCGCATGCTCTCGGAAAAGCGGATTTTGTCTCGGACATGATCCATGAGGTGCTATACCCGAGCCACGACATATGTGCGTGGTGCCAACAGCCAGTGGTGGTCGAGGAGTAGTACTGCTAGTATACACCGCCAATGGCCGGCAGTCGGCCCTGGTATGATATTTTCCGGTATTTGGCTCCGGTGGCGCAGGCCCGTTTGCAGCGTGTGTGACAATGACATATTGCCCACTCGCAGACTTTACATAAACTCGCACTCAGCCGCCATCTTCTCTGTCTCTCGAGTCCTCTTTGTGGCCCCGCAGATCAGCGCTCTCTCCACACAAGGCCACTCACCTCGAGACACAAACGGGGAATACACCTTCCAGCAAGCCATACCTGTCAAGCACACTCCATCCACATCCGGTGCCAAGGCGCTACCTCGGGTATTCGCTACCACCCAATCCGTCGAGCCTGAGCAGGACCGGAGTGCCAGCGAGAGTCGGGGTAGTGCTGATCTGCTCAGACGGTACGTACTGCCAACTAGAGGTGGCTCCCGCTGACACTGACGTGCAGTCGACTTTCCTCCGACGGCGCGCGAACGTGAAGGCTTCGCTTCGCGTGACGCAACTGGCTGGGCATGTGAACGCATTGGCTCGCGGCGAGACTTGTTGAACGCCGGGGCCGGCCTATTCTTACATACTTACTCGGAACTTGCATGCGAGGTACTTGTACGCTCCCTGCTCGCCGAAAATTCTCTCCACCTATCCTCACTCTCTGCCACCATGATGCTCCCTTCGCTCTACTCCTCGTCCCGCATGCTCTGCCTGCCGGTCGAGATCATCGTCCCCATCCTCGGCGGCCTCGCCTACAGGGACTTGCTGACCTGTCGACTGGTGCGTAGTGCAGCTGACGCTTGCTCTGGAGGAAGTTCTGACGCCTCCGAAGGTCTGCAGGGCGTTCAACGACGTGATAAAAAATTCCCTCGAGCTGCAGTACAAGATCGAACTCGCAGCGGACGGTCTCGTCGACGGCACAGGCGTGACCCTCACCACCGCTGAGCGCCTCGCACTCCTGCTCGACCGGAGGAAGCGTTGGCGGGTGCTCGACTGGACGTCCCGGTCGGCCGTGTCCGTCCCGGGCGCGTGCCAGGCGTACGAGCTCGTCGACGGCGTGTTCGCCAAGTCAATGAGCGGGTCCCACCTGTATGGGCCGGGCTCGCACCACCTGAATGCTACGTGGCTTCCGACGCGTTCCCAGCCCGCACGGAGCCTCGTCCGGGAGGACATCGGAGTGGCGACGAGGGACTTCGCCATAGACCCGTCACAAGACCTCATCGCGCTCGTGGATGCGGATAACGGGTGAGTGAGCCAGCCCCCAACAAGGTTTCGGGACTCGTCCTGGGTCTGCCGCATCGGTGACGGCACATGCGCCCTGCACGCCCGGAGCTTGTGCACGGCGCGCTCCAGAGCGGCCGGCTCCCGTGGCCGCCGAGCCCGGCTCTTATACGCAGCCGTCGCTGGCTGTTGGCGACCGTCGTGATGTGCCCTGGATGGTCCGCTGACTCGCGCCCGCAGCGAACTCTCCCAGACGCGGATTAAGATCTACCTGCGCACGATCAGCAAGAACGCGCGGCACCCGCGCGCCGCGCTGCCCGAGCTCGTGTCGCCCATTCCGTTCGACCTCGGGAGCTCGTTCATCCAGATCGTCGACGACGTCGTGGGCATGTTCTTCTGGGTGCACGGCCCGGGCCTGATCATCTGGAACTGGCACACCGCGCAGGTCATCGTGGTACGTCCCGCCCCGTCGCGCATCCCCGCACCTTACCTTACGCACGTATCCCTGACAGAAACGCACGAACGAGCGCATGCCGCCCGGCACTTGGGACTTCTCCTTCCTCTCCAGCCGCGCGTACATGCTCACCGCGACGACGGGCGCAGGCGCGATCGAGCTCTACAGCTTCGGCGGGCGGGCGGACGCGGACGCGGACGGGGGCGCGGATACGTCCGTGCACGCCGCGACGCTGCGCCTGCCCCCGCTCCGGGCGGGCCACGAGCCGCACCACTTCGCGACGCACTCGGGCCCGTTCGTGCGCTACGACGCGCCCGGGCGGCCGTTCAGCACTGCGCGCGAGAACCGCGTGCACCTCATGTCGCTGCACTACGGCGAGCGCGGGCCGCGCTTCCACATGTTCGTGCTGAACAGGTTCCTGACGTCCTTCCTCCCGCCGGAGGGGGCGCGAGGGGCGCGGCCGTGGTCCGCGCACGACTGGAGCGAGTGGGGGCCCGCGAACACGCGGTTCCTGGAACATAACGTGAACTTCCAGTGGCTGAGGTGCGTGTGCGGTGCTTGGAGGACGCGTACCGTGACGTGGGTGCTTACGCGTGGTGGCCGCTAGATATGTGCACGGGTCCCGCGTCGTGCTCCCGCCCTTCTTGACCACCTGGCCCGTGCTCGACTCGACGCTCTGCGTGCTCGACTTCAACGTCCATCCGAAGCGGTGGGACGACGTCGTCCTGCCGGAAATCCCTGGGACGAGCTACCAGTTCGTCACGGACCCGTCGACCGTCCTGGCGGGCACCGTGTTCCAGGACGACGTGGTCACGTCCCTGCCTTACTCGGCGTCCACGAGATCTGGCAAGTTTCACTACTCTGGGTTCATGATCGACGATGAGCGGATTATTGGGATGAAGGTGTGTTGTGTCCGTTGTATGTCGTCTTGGCTGGTCTCCTGAATGCCGTGTTTCCCAGTCGATGGCATTTGCGGAGGGCGATATGAGTGACGTAGACGTTTATACATTCTAACTGCCTGGAACCTCCCACGGCATATGGGTGAGGCATCAGCTTGCATCATGCAAAAGTAACGTACCGCGACCATCGTCGCTACCTTCAGTGCTCGCATTCAATGAGGAATCAACAATTATTTGCTTATAACATTTGCGGACGAGTACGTAACTGCATGCACGGAAAAGGTTGGGCGACTTCTCTCCTTGTCTCGTTCGCTCCGGGGGGATTCTCACTCCTGTCCTAGGGTTAGGTACTTATGACGACGTATTTCCTTAATTTAGGGTTACGCTCAGACTTGTCCGAGCGAGTGGAGCAAGCTGTCCGCCACTGGACCGCCACTCGCTCCAGGCTTCCTGCCGCCATCTCCTGAGCCTCAGCCTGCAATTCTCTTCCCGTTCAGTGTTCAGTAAATCCCAGACAACATACTACGCAAAAACATATACACTACACCTGACATGTCCGGAGGCACTGGCAGGTCGCCGGAGGTCCTGGTCTCCATACCGGACTCCGTCGCCACACACATTCTCGGCGAGACGACCTCTGAACTTGGGCACGGCGACCTCACGCTCCTGTCGACAAAGTCGGCAAATGTCTCAGCACCTGCCGCGCCCTCGGCGAGCGGGACGACCCAGCACCCATTGCTCACGCTGATGGTCGGGAGCGCCGCGTTCCCCCTATTCAAGACGACGACGTTCGGGACGATGAACGATGACGAGCGGGTGTACGTGTTCACGCCCGAGATCGGGGGCGAGGTCGGAGGGTGAGTGATAATGGCGGCTGCGTGCTGTTCTCAGGAAGCTCATTGTCGACGGCACGCAGCTACGTGAAGATCACCTTGCCGGAGGGCGTGACAGTCGAGGGATCGCCGTTCGAGACGCTCCAAACGCAGTTCGAGCAGATCCTGGTGCACTATGGTTTGCTGAAGGAAGGGGTAGAGGCCGTCGCCGACGAGCTCGGGAAGAGCATGCGCGAGGGCTCGGCGAACACTGCGCAGAGCGTCCGCACGTCTACGTCAGAGTACGTCGGGCACCTCTGAGTGCGCGCACAAACTTATGGAAGGACACAGATACGCGGCAGGAAACCCACCAACGGATGACCCGGTCGCAGTCCCAGATGCGATCCACGCGGCATCTTCGTCCAGCGCCTCTGGGACTGGTGCAATCGCGTCCGCCGTCGGGGGCGTTACGGGCTTGGTGTCCTCTGCCGCTGGCCACGCCGGGGCATGGATCGCCTCCCATGTCGTCCCGACGACCACGCCTGCAACGCAGACCCTCTCCTCCGCGTCCAATGCCTGGGACAGCGCCTCCGACGGCTACGTTGCGGGAACTGCGGAAGTCAAATCGGCGGTGGGGGACGCGGCAGGCGTGCGCGTGGAGACGGAGCTGGGGAAGGACGCGAGGGCGGTCGCGGAGGACGCAGGTGCGAGCGTGCAGAATGCGAGCGCCGCGGTCGGGGATGTGCTTGTGACGGCTAGTGGGCCCGGACTGGCGACGGCGGGGCTGAAGGGCGCGGCTGGGGCGCAGTTGAAGGAGCAGGAGGAGAAAGATCAGAAGAAGGAGGATGGCCAGGAGGACGAGGACGGTAAGCTGGAGGATGTATCCCTATGAACCGAGGGGCTCAACTGTTGGCAGACATCAATGTGTATTCAGTATAATGTCAGTGAAGGACTGTATCATAGGACCGTTTAGGACCTGGATCATATGCGTACTGACGGCTTTTCCTTTGTGCGATACGAACTGTGCCGCATCACTCTCGGTAACCTATGGTCTGGGTTGCATATATGCGTGCGCCGATTGGCTGATACGCTCCAACCCACAATTGCTCAAGGTGAACCACCACAGGTGCATTCATCCTGAGCACATCAGACCCCAAGTCCTAACTCACCCAAGACATCAACTGACACATTCCCTCCTGAGCCTTGATAACCTCGTGTATTTCATACATGGGCGACGCCTCCCCGGTCATTGATTATCGATTATCCTCCACTACTCCTCGAGCTGTTTCACATCGTGGGTCAGAGTCAGACTCTCCCTCTCTCCCTCTTGGTTGATATGGAGGAACTGACAATGTTGCCTTGAGGATGGCTGACCTTGCTACGCAACCGTCCTTCGATGATCAAGAGCAGCCCGAGCGGTACGTATAAGCCACGCTGAGCGGCCTTGCGGACGTTACAAAAAGGAAGTGGCAACTGTCCTTATGCGCGGTACATCTAACCGGTATTGCCTTGCTACAACTGCGATGTAGGTCGCCGGTGACACACGCTGTCCCCTGGATGTCTTGCATGGGCTTTTGTGCTTCGACCAGTCTGCTCTCTGACACGTCCTGGGTGGCGAGCGGTATTGCGCCTTCATACATTGAGAGCACTTCAAGAGCCGCGCATCATCTCGCCCACAGAATGTGCACGTGCCATCCGCGAGCTGCTGTCTCCGCCGGTCCTCACGATCCAAGACATCCCACATCGGCAAGCGGAAATTTGCCCGTGCGCCGTTCACGACCTTCTGGCGGATGGCCTCGATGCACCCGCGCGCAGTGGTGCCGCCATTGTCCTTGATGTCGACGTCCCCGCCGTGGTCGAGGAACCACTTGGGCGCGTCCGCGGAGCACTGCATCTTCGCCCGATCGAACCAGTCGTACACGAGCGCGATCTCGTGCGCGGCCGTGCCCCCGTAGCGGCTCCGCGCACTCACGTCCCCGCCCGCGTCATACAGAATCTGCGCGAGCTCGGGGTCGAACGCGGGCTTCGTCGAGACGCAGTGGTAGATCGCCTGCGAGCCCGACAGGTCCACGCCGTTCACGGGCACCTTCGCCTCGTAGATCAGGAAGCGGGCCACCTCCAGGATTCACGCACGCCGCTCAGGGATGGTCAGCGTCGCGAGGAGGATAAGATCGTAGACCGGCACACACGTCGGGCCCCAGGAGAGCATGTAGATCTCTTGTGCGACGGCCTTGCGTGCGTCCTCTTCGGAGCCTGACGAGGCGCGGTTGCGGGAGACCCGGCTGAAAAATTCCTTCATCACGCTTGCGAGGTCTCCGGAGAAGATGGCCGCCCCGTATGGTTCCAAGTCCCTGGCAGGCTCCATGCATTCTGAAGTGAAGAAGGACCGCAGGCGCTGCGACTCAACGCCACTCAGCGGATCGTCGCTTTTTTTTGAATAGAGTATGAGAGCGAGTCGACATCATTTTGCGTACGTACGTTTGCAGGAGCTCATGCAGTGACCTGCAAGAAATCAACATCAGTCGAGGCGTCGTTGTCTCTGGCCGTTCAGTTACCTACCGTCCTTGTGCTGCACCGGCAATTCGTCTGGAAGCAACGTTCAATGCAGTCTGCGGGTCGTTGAAGGGAACACTCCCAGCCATTCTAGTGGTGTTTCTTGCTGGGGTACAACGGTGTGCCATGCTCGATGACGACTGTAATAAGGAGGTAAGAAGGAAATTTTGAACGCCTTGACGCTTTGCTACTGTTTGTCGGTCTTTTGCTTAATTCGTACTACGACCTTTCCTCTGTTCGCGATGTCGTCTGCCTGGAAGCAAACCCCGCTTAAAGGAACGTGGTATACCGTATAGAAGAGTCTGGTTAATGCCGAGCGCAGCTTGCTGAAATATATAAATGCTTAAGTTAGGTTCGTAGGATCCGGCTCATCCCGGCGTACACTGCATGAGACGCGGAGCCATGGTCTTGGATGAGTGGGCCTGACTCGGAGGGACTTTGTAGCGAATGGATGTTCTCTGAGACGATCGTCATCTAAACTACATGCAATGTGAGTTTCAATCGTCTCGGAGATCAACAGGGTGGGGCAGGAAAGAGTGGGTGTGCACCAAGCATCCATGTGAAAAAGGGAATACTTCTCGAGACGCAATTCTTGCAAGTCGACTGTTCTACACATCGTCCAGAGCGCTAGGCATTGCACAGTCGTGTCAATACCGGATCAGCTACACCACAATTGGAGTCGACCGCGATTTGGATAACCACCCTACTTAAAAGAAGCGTAACGATCATGGTGCATTAATATTTCCCCTAGGCTGTGACTGTAGTGAACCGGAGAGTAGACGTAGTATGTGCAACCTGCCTCGGTGCATGATTGGTTACTACTATCCATATATATCACGTACATGACAATGATTAAGGATTGTGACCGCGCTACTAGTACATGAACCGAGTAGTAACTGTGAGTGAGGTATTTGGCCCGTCGCTGCTTACACCCTGGACACCTGGCACGAGACCTTGTGTCTGGGCCAATCCAATTTCTGGCATTTTCGAGGTTTGGGGCAATACAGTGCATTCGTGCACTGGGAGCACCTCTTGGGCGTAATGTCATCCCGCCCGCAGAACGCACAAATGCTATCCACCAGGCGCTGCCTCCTCCGGTCCTCCTGGTCTAATACGGCCCACATGGGCAAGCGGACGCCGCTTCTGGCGACTCTCGCCGACCTACGCATGCTCTCGACGGACCCCCGGGCAGCGGCGCCGTCGTTGTCCTTCATGTCAACGTTTCCGCCGTGGTCGAGGAACCACTTGAGCGCGTCCGCAGATCGTTGCATCGACTCCGGGTTGACCACGTCGTACACCTGCGTAATCTCGTGCGCCGGCGTGCCCCCATAGCGGTTCCGCAGATTGACGTCCGCGCCGGCGTCGTACAGCATCTGCGCGAGCTCGGGGTCGAACGCAGGCTTCGTCGAGATGCAGTGGTAGATTGCTTGTGAGCCCGACAGGTCTACCCCAACGACGGACACATTCGCCTCGGAGATGAGAAAGCGAGCCGCCTCGAGTATTTGTGCCCGCCGATCAGGTATAGCGAGCGTTCCGAGTAGAATGAGGTCGTAGACCGGCACTCGAGTTGGTCCCCATGTGAGTTGGTAAATCTCCTGGGCCGCTGCCTTGCGTGCGTCGTCTTCGGAGTCCGACGCTGCAAGAAGGCGGGCGACTCGGCTGGTAAAGTCGTCCTTCACGCTTGCCACGTCTCCAGAGAATATAGCGGCTCCATAAAAGTCCAAGTCTCTGGCGGGGTTCAAACCATGTGAGGTGAAGTAGGATCTAAGGCGTTGTGACTCAACGCCACTGAGAGGACCGTAGCTGCAAGTTGGATGTGACTTGTGGTGTTGAGTACAACATTGTCAGCCGCAAAGCTTACGATTGCAATATCTCTTCCAAAGACCTGTGGGAGGAAGTTTAATGAGCGTCATGCGATTGCGATATAGCCTAATCCACTAACCGTCCTTGTCCCACCCTCGCATAATGGCCGGAAAGCGAGTTCAGCAATGCTTGAAAGTTGTTCGCGGGAATGTTCGTAGCCATATCTTCGGAGATGCAATGCTGGACCACTATACTGGTGATGATAATCGAGGGATAGGGTCAGATTAAGTACGACTCGGAAAGCGGATGCTGCTGCTGAGCGGCGCCACCGATCACTCCCCCTGAAGTGGATCCGCGAAATTTGTATCCATTTTCGTCTTGACGACCTTTGAGTAAACCTGAATTAAACAGTTGCCCGAAGAGAATCCTGTGAATTCACGAGGGAACAAGCATATCTTGAATGTATATAGTGCAAGACCACCGTCGACGCGAGTCTCGAAGAAGCTGGAGCATGATGCGGCCTTCAAGCACCTGAATACTCTCCGTCGTAGACGTATACATTGGGTATCGACAAATAATGAAGAAAACGTTTGGTCATGTCGGATTACGCTTTTCGTCGAGCTGTAGTTGCAGTCAGTTGAAGTTATTGCACACGCAGGCGGCAGCACAGCGGCGCAATGGGATCTCGACTGGATCTAGCTCGCGGAACATGCCGGTGGGACGCCGGAGTGCCAGCGTGGCAGCCTTGCTTTATCGGGACGGAGATCTCTGTCATCTCCTTGGTCTTGACGATGTGGTCCGTGCACGGCTGCATTCACCATCTGTGCGCGGTCCCTCCATCTCGATTCTTGTTTAATCCTTTCTCGATTGTCGCACGACATAACTGAGTAGCACGGGAGGCGCGCATTTCGATCCAAGGTTGTGTGGGAATTTGGGGGAATTGTTATCAAGTCTGACATCCCGAGAATGCCAGACAGCGGGACGCCGGGAGTCTCATAAATCACGGCGGGGAACTGCGACACCCCGCTGATCTCTGACGACCACCGCACACCTCCGAAATGGCTGACCCAGTCGCCTCCAAGTCAAGCTTCCTATGCATGTACATGTCAAACCACCCAGATACGCTCGTCGCGTACGTCAAACACTGGGGCAAGGTTGCAGACGACGTTTCAGGCGCGAAAATGACCTCTATTGACACGAATGTGGGATACTCGCAGATTCAGCGGGCGCAACACACTCATTCATTCGGTCTGTATTCACAGGGAATGAATCTGACCTATAAGACAAAGGCTGGAGGCCCGGAGAAGGAAGTACGGGTGCAATTCGACCCACCGCTCTTGGGCTACGAAGAAGTAAAGCCTCGCCTGATCAGCATGAAGGTTGATGCAGAGGAGGCTTTGGGGATGGTGCGTCTATCCGACTCTAAGCCCATGGCCAATGAGTCTGACACGGCGACCCCGTAGGCACGCGCTCCGCAGATTACCACCTTCCGTCTACCCCTCTCCATCTGGGTCACAACGTCCCTCGTGGCTTCCCTCCTTTACGTGACCTACGCTCCTCAACCACATACACCCAACTTCTCTCCCGCATTCATTCCAGCAAACTACCTTCGCGCCAACCTGCCTGGCTACGTGGTCCCAGCTGCCTGGTGGACGATCGTGTTAGTTCACCCTCTGGAAGCGGCATACGCCTTATACTTATCTGTAAGACATCGGATGCCGTTCACGATTGGGGTGAGTCACTGAGTTGCCTGATCCACGAATGCGACGGTTGATGATGTCTGGCAGCTGTGCTACGTGCTCGGTACGCTAGTCTGGGGTTTCCCAATCCTCAACGAGCTCCGCCACCAAAGGCAAGCGGCACGTATCGAGAGTGTATTGAAAGGTCAGTGAGGTCGCCATGTTTCTGTATGTATTCTACTTGCTTGTATACCGGAGGATGATTCCTGGATGGGGGTGAAAGTACTGAATGATATTGCAAAAGAGCATGTGGAGGCAACGGTGGCGTTCACACAACTAGGGTCCATCTGAGGGTTGCTACGTGGTTAAGCAAACAGAAACGGAGTAGAATGATGCTTTACTTGAGAATCGTCGACTGGGGTATCTAAGGGTGCTCTCCTACGTTCGTACTGCCGACACTGTTAGATTGCCGTAAAGCAAGCTGACGTCGGACTCGCCTGTGCATTGTACATCAGCTGACCGTCCATGGATCATGGCGCATTCGTGGTTCTCAGAACGCCCAGTAATGATAGCCGGTGCGGCGATTGTAATTTGCGGTCCTCACCTCTGTATTGAACTAACTACTGTTGTCGACCATCGAACTCAACGTCGCATCGGAGACCAGCTATGGATGCGCTGAAGCAAGCAAGAATACTCGAGATTGCACGCCAGCTCAGCGCTGGAGAAGGGAGGTGAGTGGGAACCTCTCTTGGGTGTTGGCGTCGCCTGGTGCTCTAATTGCCGCTATAACAGGACCGTCGAGCAACTAATAGCGAGGTGCGTTCTTTCTGTTTGCGGTGCCACCATAGTGTATATTCAACTGAGGCAGCAACGACCCTCTGAAGGGTGCTGAAGCGGGTCGCTTGAGGCAGTGGTTCAGCAGTCACCACATGACACCTGCGACGGACCTGAAAGATGACTTCGGGCGCGCTGTGTTCTTTGGACTCCTCGATGTCCTACAAGAAGACATCATCGGCCAGACGCAGAAACACGTGCAACGCGGCGCCCCAGACCCCCGCGCAGCGACAGTCCGCGACATCTACGCCATGCGCTGGGGCCCGACGCAGGTCCCCGTGTTCAACCTCATCCTGCTGAGCATGCTCATGCTCCCGTCGATGCGCGCGCAGCACTTCGCGGTCGCGCGGTTCCTCATCACCGACATGAAGGTGCCCGTCGACGGCACGGACCTGTCGGGCGCGCAGGCGCTCTACCACGCGATCTCGACGAAGCCCGCGTTCGAGCCCGAGTACGCGCAGCTCCTGCACGACGTAGGCGGCGACGTGAACGCGCAGAACTGGTACGGAGACTCCGCCGCTGCGGAGATCGCGATGTTGCACGGGTACGACGAGGAGGCGATGCGCGGCGCGCGGGACGCGCTCGCGTGGTTCTTCGCGCACGGCGGGAACGTGGACGTACGGAACAATGACGGCGTGTCAGCGCGCTGGGTCATGTCGAACTCGCACCAGCAGATGATGCAGCACTTGGGCGTGACCCGCGCACTGAAGAAGGTGCCGTTGTGGGATGTCGTGCTGGAGGAGGACAAGCGGAGGAAGGCGCTCGGGATCAAGGCCTGCGCCTTCTGTGGGAGAGGGCAGGGCGGCGGGGCAAAACCTCTGCTCCTTTGTTCGCGCTGCAAGAACACGGCATACTGCGCGCCCCCGAGGAAGTGCCAGAGGGAGGACTGGAAACAGCACAAGGAAAGGTGCAAGCCATGCAAGCCAGAGAGAAGTTCTACATACCTCGGGGTCTCGCTGGATAATGAATCCTAGCGGGGCATGCCGATAGAGGAGAGAAACGAAAAATCGCTGCCGTGGGTTTGCATCTGCGTTGGTAACAATTTTTGCAAATCATGCACTAAGTCGAGAAGGTGTTCGGATTACTCGTCGGAGGATATTTATGGTCTGCCGCGGGGCTGCGTTAGACCTGGCGCTATGATCAGGCTCTGTACCGCTGGTCGGGTCGGCATCCATGCCGGGCACTATCAGCACATCACGACTATACCCGATGAATGTAGCTGCTTTGACTGGTCAGATGCAATGAGCGTATGAGTAAAGAGCGATCTGACCGTTTTCAGCTATGAGTTATTACTGAACGCCGCAGGAGTAGTGCCACTGAAACGCGACGCCACACTTGACGCCAATAAGGCAAGTAGTGCATTTATCGGCGTCTGTCGCGACGCTCTATAAAAGGTATTGCCGAGCTGCTGATCTTACCTACTGTGTTCGAGTGCAGCAACTGCACCTTAAAATCTGCTACTCATCCCCTTCGACCAAATATCATTCAACATGAGCTCGCCACGCCGACAGCGTATTCAGTTCATCCTACAAATGACGGACAATCAGGAGTCTCGCGTTACACGAGGCCAATTGCCAGACCTGGAATCAGTTAGGCAGGATGTTGCGAGGGGTGAGTAGAACCTACACGTCCAATGCAGTATGACGCGCATTTGACTAATTGCAATGCAGTCCCTCAGTTGAAGGAGACTGTCGCGATGGAACCAGCGGAGGACGTGATTTTGCTTCAGAGTGCGCGTACTGGCGAGATTGTACGGGACCCGGTGCCGCGCTCGCTCGTTATCAATACCGAGTTGCACCGGCTGTTCAAGTACAGTTTTCTTATCCACATTGACGATAGTATGGCTTCGTTGTTGTCCCCTGTGTTATATTGATGCCGAAGTTGTATGGCTTCCAGTCCCGAAAGACATCCTCGAAGCAGTAGTATGGGCATTAGAGATGTTCATCGACGTTCTCACCGAATGCACGGACGCTCAACTTGTCGCCTTCGGACACATTGTCCGGGCGGAGGATAGTACTGCCACTGTTCAAAATGGGCGGGTCGTTGCGCAAAGTACCCTCTCGAGCAACGGTAGACTGTTCATGGTGAGTTTCTGCACTCATTGCCTGATATATGCGTGGACTTGACTCTCGATATGTGTCACATAGCGCCTGCAAGCGAAGGCTAAACTTACTATGCTTCTTTTGTGAGTATTTTTGTATTGCTAACCCTGAGAGCGCTGAAACATCGCGTTCTCCGTGTAATCCGGACATCAGAAAGCCGGAAATAGACAGACCGGGGGATGCCGCGAAGTACCAGAAAGAGATTGTCGAATATGTCTGTTCAAACTCTTCAGTAGCACAAATCTTCAAGACACAGCGGTCAGTCACATTCCAACAGTCATGACCTTCCCGGATATACTGATGTGCCTGTGGTCAGCGAATTGCTGACTGTCTTCGCAGAAGCGCTGACCCGAAGTGGCGAGGATGATCAGGCAGCAGAACAGCTTCTCGAGCGGCTTGCTGACTCCCCTGCGACAACGGGTGGTCCTGATCGGGTGCTAGAAGTTGTCAAAGCAAAAGTATTCTTGGCACGTGTTCAGCGGCGACGCGGAAAGGCGGGAGCAGCGAAGAAACAGTGGGTCATACAGGTTCACTACTTTTTACGCATGAGCATGACCATCGCACCAGGGAAAAGTGGCTCGTCAAGTGGTTCCGCAAGAATCCACATTTGTTGCCTGACACGACACTCCGGGAGCTCTTGACGCCAGCCGGTGAACCAACCAGCCCGGTTCTAGAAGCGCTCGGCGGATCGGCTTGGCTGGAAGGGCGCGAGCACACAGACAAAACTGATCACCGCCTCGTCATGCAATGCAGGCAGTGCATGGCTCGCGAGCCGATGGTGAAATTGTTTGTGTGCTCGAAGTGCAAGAAGATATACTACTGGTGCGATTGTCTTCCCTACAGCAGGCGACAGGCGGCTGACCATCCTCTAGCTCTCGGGAGTGCCAAAAGAAAGACTGGCCATTACACAAGTGAGTGCTTAGATAGTTTTGAGTGGCGGCGCTGAAGTCCGCGCGGCCAATAGGGATAGTTGCAAGTGAGTAAATATAGATTAAGTTAAGGCGCATCGGATATTGACCTGTAGTCAATCAGAGACATCGCGGAATTGAACAAGCGAATTGAGCTACTCTCCTTGACGAACACCTCCGCTGCCCAAAAAGAGAAAGACTGGGCTGCCTGGCGAGATGCAGTAGACCAGTGGCCATATGTCAACGCACTACGGTTGCATGGGAACCCCAGACGGGCGCTTACGCATCTCATAGTCGAACAGTCGGTGTACACACCCCACGCGGGGACAATGGCGAAGGACAAATTCAAGATCGTCAAGTGCTCGGTGTTCCGCACGTCCGATGTCTATCGCGAGGTTGAGCGCATCCTACGGCTTGACCCCGGCGAGGGTGTGGAATACTGCGAAGGCTTGCTGCAAGACCAGCCTAAGGTGGAGATCCCACTGGTGTCGTTCCTCATCCTGCGCTTCGCTGACGGTGTCAGTCCGTGGCTCGATAGAGGTGAGCCAATCGTCTGCTGAGGCGCCTCTGATGTATACGTACTCACACACGGTCGTCGTAGACACGATTATGACCCTCAGACTCGAGCGCACTGAGTATAACCAGGACTGGCGTCGAGACATTAGCAAGGACAGTCCGCCGACGCGATTGGTGCTGCGCGATGATATTAAGGACGCGGAGTTTGACTGATCCTAGTATTGCTCGACAATGTCGAACCAAACAATCAGTACTTCAGTCTGCACGAGGTTACTGCAGTACAACCTGATTCGCTGAAGTGTACCGAGCGGCAACTGATGAATTGAAACTAACTCTATACCAATAGATTGTGGTGTCCTCGACCTTGTCCCACGACTGCCTCAGCTGTAACGTAGTGCGTGCTCAGGCTAACGCTTACCACCCTTACCTAGTTCTTGCGTCTGCCTTCGAATGGATATCCAGCATACAGCCGATCAACGTTCAACGTACGTTCAACCTCTGTCGGTCAATGCTTGGGTCAGCGCTTTGACCCATGATACAGTGGTAATTTTAGTCTTACAGCAGCTATTATGTTCTCTCACTCCTCCGAGGCAATGCTACGACCATCGAGCCCGCTCGGCTGGTCCCGGTCCGGCTTTTATGGAATCAAGACTCGAGAGAAATGGACTTGTCGAACGGACTGTTAACTCATTCAAATTCCGCATTTACGAGATCATCACGCAGCACGAGGTGTGTCGGAGGATCGTCCTTGTTTATATCCTCACGCCAGTTCCGGTTGTACGTAGTCCGTTTGAGGCCGTCCGGCATGATCATGACTGCACCAATCACGCTCAGCAAACCCCTGCTCAAAGAATCCCGGCAGTTGGCACATACTATGACTGAGCGACATGCCGACGCCTTCGCCAAAGCGCATAATGAGAATCCCAATTGCCGGGTTCGATCCTGTGTACGGCATGTCCTGCATTGCCCTGTCCAAAATACCGACGCCGTTGCATGCATTCATCCCATTCAGCCGTGGTATCTTCGTCCGCGCGTCAGAGATGCGGAACACGGAACACTTGACTATTTTGAACTTGTCCTTCGCGAGTGGTCCTGCGTCGGGCGTGTAGATGGACTGCTCGGTGATGAAGTGCTTTTGTGAACGGCCGGCATCTTCGTGCAGGCGCAGCGCGCTGACGTAGGGCGCGATGTTTGCGACCTGTAGGCTCCAGGCATCCCAGCATCTCACCCTCTGTGCGGCTCGTGCGTCTGTGAGGGAGAGGTCCTCGAGGTGCTGGTTCGAACGTTCCATGGAGCTTGTAGGCAGCAAATAAGCATACATTCAGCGTGGATTTCGAGCCCAGCCCACACGCAGCCCGGCCTGCCAATCGAGCAAGACATCCATGTTGGTACTCTGATGATAATGATAACGGCTGGACTCACTTATGATAACGCCAATCTTTCTTCTGGCATTCTCGCGAGCTAGAGAACACTTAGTGCTGTTCGTCGTTCACCCAACCGCGCGGCGTACCAGTAATAGAGGCTCTTGCGACGCGAACACAGGTATAGTTTCACCATCGGCTCACGGGACTGGCACAACGTGCACATCTTGATGAGGCGATGGGCGGTCTTTTGAGTCTGCTCACGGTCGTCTAGCCAGGCCGCCCCCCCCAACGCTTCGAGAATCGGACTGGTGGTTTCACCACCTGGGATCAGGATGTGTCGAAGCAGGCCTTCAGGAATTAAGTGCGGATTTTCGCGGAACCATTTCACGAGCCAATCTTCGCTGCCGCGAAGTGCTAGTAAGGCTCATATTCTGACGTGCAGAAGTGCACCGCTCACCGGTCCTTCGCTTCATCCAGCTTCTCGCGCCGCCGCAACACGCGTGAGAGGAACGCTTTTGCTATGATGAGACGGCGGAGACCGACATCGTCGGACTCGGGCGACCCAGTGAGCCGTTTGAGTACAGTTTCTGCTGTGGCACCGTCGCCGCCGCTTTTTGTCAGGGCCTCCCCGTAAAGAGAGAGAACGCTGTTTCGCATGTGCATTAGCTTCATTCGTTGATCGTGGCAACGACGCAACTAACCGCCAGTGTTGTGTACGTGGGGGCTGCTCTGGAGCGGCAAAGTCAGGACATATTACTTCGACGAGCTCCCTTAGATGTTTCACGGCATCCCCTGGTCGATGAACTTCCGGTTCCCTGATATTAAGTCACAGTGCAGCATTTCGTGAGCACACTATCGAACCAACACCGACTCGGAGCGGCTCACAAGAGAAACACTGCGAGCTTGGCTTTCACTCGCAAGCGCTGTTGTATCGTAAGGCGGTGAGCCATGCAGGCAAAAGATGTAACGCTGACCATGAGTTGTCGATCATTCAAACACATAGCGCCTTGAGGGGTAGTCCGCTCGGCGTCGCAGCCATCGGCTGTGCTGTCCTTTCTCCTAGATCTGTAGCCGAGAGTATCGAGTTGCGCGTCTGTGCATTCGGTGAACACGGTGACAGCGGTTTCCAACGCCCATATGACGGATTGGAGAATGTCTTCCGGGACTAATGCCACAATTCATTAGTGCCATATGCTGCGCTAGACCCTCCAAAGAGTTGACAGTACCGTCATCGACATGAATGAGTATGCTGTACTTGAACAACTGGGGCAATGTGTTATAGAGTAGAAGCGAACGTGAAAGAGAGCTCCAAATGTACTGTTTGAAAGGCATTGTGACGGCGTCCTTGACGGTGAGCACTAGGTCATCATTGTCGCAATAGATCTGAGTCTAACATACAAAGCACGTCACTGTTCTTGCGTACCTTTCGACGCCTCTCGTCTGACTGACTCGAGGTTTGGTAGCTGATACCAGGATTCTTCTTCACTATCTGGTAGGTCGCCCGCATGGAGGACAAATCTGATACGTTGCTGGGGTGGTGTAGATGCAGTCGAACTCATCACCACTCGGACCACTGGCAACCGATTGCTGAAGGTGATATATGATACCTTCTGGATAACGATCGTTTTTTTTAGAAGCGAACTCAAAATCAGTACAAGAGGTAGCTTACCTGGCTGAACAGACAGTGCCGTTTGAGTGCAAATCGTGGATGACCGCTATAATGCGGCTGCATGAACTTCGAGTCGAGCGAGCCACACTGGCAGGTACGAACAAGCGCGCAAACACGCCCATGTGACCGTGATTGTCTGTCCCATAGACTTTCTTGAATCAAAATAGTATGTACACCACCAGACCTCACTAATAACCACCTACCCCGCACTCATTACTACATGACCGTCCATACTATATAACTGCCTTAGAATGCCCTGATTCAGAAGACGTTTGATCGCCCATGTTTGCACAGATCGGCGGACGCCGTATCTTAGCACTATGTTTGCTTGCTGACTTCATCTGAAGAGATGTGAAGAATCCGGGGGTGACACGCTGAGCCTCCTGAGCACCAGCAATATTACACGGGTAAGTTATATGTGCAGATAGTAATCTAGATTCTACGCCATCATACCCAAAGCAACACCCCGGCCATGCATCCGCTTCGCATATCTCAGAAGGATAACCAAAGACGTCGGAGTCATCCCCTCCATGCGCTTCGCAGCACCCTACCCACGCCATATCAGCAGAAGGATAAACTGGTTATGAATGACTACTAACGAAGGTAGTGGGCCTGACAACCCGTAGCCTCTCCTTGACTTCCGAGCTCAGCCCGTCCACCGATCCGTAGTCGAGGGCAGTGTCGAGGGTCAGCGTCTCGTCATCCATGAAAGCGCGCAAGTCGGCCTCTTGTCGCTGCAGGTAAGAGTGATATGAAGCTACGAAGGGTCGTCAGCCTCCGAAGGATCCGTTGACCGTACAACTCACCCTCAATCCCGGCGCGCTCAAGGATCCGCGGCTCGACCAAAGCGAGGTCAGGGACGATGTCGACAAGCTGGCCTATCTTGATGTTCGGATTGTGCAGCATCTGAAAGGCGCTGAGAAACATAAGATGTGAGAAGAAGTTAGCGCGTTTTCCATATCATCACACGTACGTTCTCCAGACACCGTCCTGAGCGACATCGAAGCCGTGTTTTCTCCATTGCTAGGGAAGTGTGAGATACGATACAGTCAAATCAGTCATGTACTTACGTTTGGAGTGAGGGCATAAGAATGCAGCAAGGAGACGACATGTTGGATCTCTCCCTTTGTCTGGCCGAATCGTAGCCAGCGCTCATCCGAAACCACACCTGCCTCGCGCCCTATTTACAAGAGAGGCGGTGAGCTTAGAACCGAATCGTATGGATCAGACTCGCCTTTTCCAGTCAGACGCAAATCCGCATTGTCACTTCTGACCGTCATGCGGTACTCAGATCTCGACGTGAACATGCGGTCTAGTGGATATCGCTTCAGCCAATACACAACGGCGTGTTGTCGGGGGACGCCTACAAGGTTCTTCTGCGCCCTTCACGATAAGGTCGTCAACCATGACACCGAGATAGCCGTCTGCGCGAGAGATGATGAGGGGAGGCTGGCGGACGGCGGCGAGTCCTGCGTTAATGCCTGCGAGGATTCCCTGCGCAGCGGCTTCCTCATATCCGGTGGTCCCTACGTCAGGCGGTTAGCCCAAAGCCCAAAGCGTCTTGTTGTACGCGACGAACCGTTGATCTGACCCGCGAGGAACAGGCCCTACAACCGGCGTCAGTCAAGAATGGGATACGATCGCGGGCATTCGGACCTTTATTCGTTTGGTCTCCAGAGTGGCTGAGGAGGCGGAGCTTCAGAGGATTCCCGCAAGACAGGGGCACGCACACGTACGTTTCAACTCCCTTGGGTCGACGTAATCGTACTCAACGCCATACGCAGGGCGCACGAGCTTGACATTCTCCAGGCCCTGTACCGTGCGGTAGAGAACCTCTTGTACATCCTCGGGCATGCTACAGGACAGTCCGTTCGGGTAGATGAGGTCTACGCTATCAATTCATCGCGTTTCCGATCCTGGGCAGTCTGGAAAAAACGTACCTGAGTCATACCCCTCTGGCTCCAGCCACACGCGGTGGCTCTCCTTCTGAGGAAAGCGCAGGACCTTCGCCTCGAGCGAGGGGCAGTACCGGGGCCCTGCAGAGGATCCCGTCAAAACATGCAGCTGGAACCAGCGCGAGCACGACGAACCTTTCCTGGTCTCCTGAATGTGGCAGCTGAGGTGCAGATTGTCTCGGATGACTTGGTTGGTCGCGGGCGACGTCCGTGTCAGGTAGCAATCGACTTGGTTGGCCTGCAGAAAGCGCGCATGCATAGTTAAGCACCCATAGGGTGTAAGTTCAGTGTGACTCACGGCGTTGTCAACACTGGTGTTCATGTAGCTGAAAGGGTGCGGCACTAAGTCCCCTGGTTGGACTTCCATCCGCGAAAAGTCGATGCTATCCTTGAGCAGCCTCGCCGGCGTTCCGGTCTGTAGTCGACCGAGCTGAAAACCCGCGCTTCGCAGAGAACCTGAGAGGCCGACTGAGGGCGACTCGCCAATGCGACCGGCCGGAAAACGCTTCATGCCTAGGATACTGTCGGACTCGGCGTTCAGAGACCATATATGCTGGCACTCACCGATGTGGATCTCTCCGGACAGAAACGTGCCGGTGCATATGACGACCTGAGAGCACTTGACGATCTCCCCGGTGTCTGGATGAGACTGAGGACGTGCGTTCTGTGTAAATGTTAAACGGACGTACCTAGCTTGACGCCTTCGACTTTGCCCCAGCTTCCAGATGGTCCTTCCGGCGAATGGTTGATGACTACGTCAAACACACTGGCTGCATGGATGTCGAGGTTACGGTACCCATGCAAGGCTTCCTGCATGTGCTTCTTGTACAGCTTTCGGTCTATTTGAGCTCGGGGTCCCTGGTACGCCGCGGTCATCAGACAGTCGCGCACTGAGCTATAATTACTCACCCACACTGCAGGTCCCTTCGAGTTGTTGAGTATCTGGAACTGGATGCCCGCCTTGTCTGCGCGGTGGATATGAGCTCCATCCCGCTTCCGCCAACCACCGGGACTCACCAGCGACGCGCGCACAGACTCCGTCAAGCGCATCGACCTCCCGCGCCAGCGTGCCTTTTCCGACACCTCCGAAAGACGGGTTACAGGAGAGCTCGCCGAGGTTGTCCAGTCTTTGCGTTAACAACACCGTTCGTGCACCGGCCCTTGCTGCTCCCGCTGCGGCCTCGCAGCCTGCATGACCCCCACCAATGACACACACTAGTGAAGAATTTGAGCCGGCTCTATGAATGTCCGGAGATTAGAGTACTTGCCATCGTAAGCAGATTGTCCCTCGGTAAGTGAAGTGAAGTGTCTTTTGGTGAATTGGCTTCTTCGCGCTAAGCTTCTGTAGGCACTGCGCATCAAGCGAGAAGAACCGCAAACGCTACGTGCTAGTGGTACAAGGTAAGGAGGTGGAGATAATCCTCTGAAGTATGCACGACTTGGAGATACTGAAGACCTAGGCCCGGCCGAAGCCGAGTGGTTGTTTGGATCAGAGGCTCTTGCCAAACAAATGCTTTCCTATTTTAGCAATTGTCGACATGCGTCTCTTCTCGAGTTGCAAAAGGCTAAAGCAATGCTCTAGTGTCGATAAATGCTATTGTTGGCACGGTCATCACTCCAATACTCTGTCAAGGATGTTGAACTAGGATGTATATTTGTGCAGTGTATTTTAATCCAATGTGACAGTACAAAGGTGTCGCGTGAAGATCGTGTGGATGGAGGTCGTAAGGGGTAAGAGGATGGGAGAGGGGTAGAAGGCACGGGCGATGAGGATGTGAGTAATAATCTAGCGTTGCAAGTGCAATAGTACGTATAAACACAAGAATAACTGATGAGATTTTGATGGTTCATCCAGAGGTCCGTCCCAAGAAAGATCCACTCAGAGCAAAACGGGACTTCAGGCCGGTCGCCACGTTTCACCAGGATAGTGCTCGACATCTCCCCAGCTCGAAGGTGCTTGTCCAGAAGTCGTGGTCGACCCTTGTAGCGTCGCGGAGGAAGTGACATACGACTGATCCGCCGTGCTGATGTCGGCCTGGCTCTCGTTACCGGTGGGTCGCCTAGAGACGATTGGGATTCCCAAGCGCTCGGTGTGCGAGCTCCATTCTGACGTCTGCTCCGAGGGCGCGCGAGCAGAAGGCGCGTCTGTAGACAAGGTCGAGGGTGCTTCTCGCAGCTCACGGGGATGATCTTCACCTTCGCCCTCATGGGGGTCTGAACCAGACTCAGAAGAAGGGAGGGCAACCTCCGGAACCGGCGGAATCTCAGACGCCTCTCCCTGCATTGCCTCCTCCGCGCGCCATTGCTCTCTGAGGGGATGGCCGAACGTGTAGTTCTCCGGGCTACTCAGGACAGCGTCCGACGCAGACGACTCGAAAGGAGAATCAGACAGTCGGGCCATAGAATTCGTGCGCGACCGAGCAAGTTCCAACGATGACCTCGATGCGGCCGTCAATGACTGGATCAAGGACTGTGCCCGCGATCGTGCAGACTCCGAGCGTGAGGTGGCCGAGTTAGTACGCGAACGGGACTGCGACCTCGAGCCCGAACCCGATCCTGAGCCAGATCCCCGACCAGAGCGAGACCGCGAGCCGTTGGTACGACGATGTGATAGCCCGCTTGCCCTATGACGGAGGCTCACTCGGGACGCGCGGGGGCTCGGACCTGGTGACAACAAGCCCACGCTATCTTCCCGTTCCGCTTCTTCGATTGAGCCCTCTGCCTCGGGGACGTCCATTAGCGACGAGTCCTCGTGAAAATCAAGATCCGGATCGAAGACGGGCGCAGGGAGCTGGCCAAATGTGATCGAGGTGTCCGTCACCATGCTTTCGGTGCGTGTCCGCGCACGCGGCCGCCCCGCAGGATATACAGCAGGCGTGGGGGACGCGGGCACTCCGGGGACTGTGCCCGCTCTCGCTCTCCTCTGTACCTGCGGATGCCTCGGAGGCATTGGGATGACGCTGCCGCTGAAGCTCGACGACATCGAGCTGTTGTGCGCGTTCGAGCTGTCGTTAGGTGAGTCCGACGACTCCGGGTTGCCGGTCGACTGGGTCGAATGCGAAAGGCGTGTCGAGGGCGTGGATTGCGTATGGGTCGACCTCGACGGTGTCGACGTCGAATGAGGGGTGGATCGTGACATCGGTGATCTGTGTGACGCAGAGGATGCACTGCCCCGCGTTGGTGCTCGGAACCCGAAGGGATATCTTGACACGATGGGCTGTCCGAGACTGGACATTGAACCTGACGTCCGTCTGTCCGAGGGCTCCCCGCTTCCCTCTGCCTCCCCTTCTTCCTCCTCTGCCTCCTCCTCCTCTTCTTCTTCTTCTTCTTCCTCGTCCTCCCCGTCCTCGTCCTCACCAGCTCCCGTCGGCACTTGTCTCTCCTCCTCAGGTTCAGGCGAGGGCGGGAATGGCACGCTCTCCTCCGAAGACACTTGCGCAGGATAGCCAGTGAAAGGATACGACGATGGCGGCGGCGCAGGCTGTTTGTCCTTCGGCCTCGCCGTCGGAGGCGGGTACGCGACGTCCGGCAGCTCCGGCTTGCTCACGCGCTTCTCCTCGTCCTCAGGGACTTCGTCACCTCCCCTCGGCTCCGGGCTCTCGAACAGCTCCTCGGAGAGCACGCCTCTCCTGGCGGGATGGGCGCCCGACGGCACGCCGACCGCAGCGAAGATGCGTTCCATGCCATCGATGGGGATGGATGGCTCGCGCGATGCCCCGCCCGCACCCCGCGGCTGCTTCGTCGTCAGACAGAAGTCGTGTGCGTCCTTGATGCGCAGGAGCATGCACTCCTTCCACGTCCACGGGAGCGCGTCCTGCTCGGACATCGTCTCGTTCACGAGCGTCGCCGTCTTCTCGGCGTCGTCCTCCTCCCACCGGTAGCGTGGCCCGCAGAGGCCGGCACAGCCCTGCCCGCTGACGATCCAGAGGCCGATGCTAGCATCAAGATTAGCGTCCACGTTTCGGTGACGTCATTAATCATACGCACAGGCTCAAGAAGAGAACGAGGATCCGCCACGCCGTCCAAGCAGCGTTAGCAATGAGTACGCCGCGGGCGTAGTCGGTGAGGGTGCCGTCTGCGCGGAAGAACGTCCCGTCTCGCGAGCTCACCCCGGCGTCGTCCTGAGCAATCGCACCAGCCTGCGGAGACCAGAATGCGAGCAGGACCGCCAGCGAAAGTCCCGCACGCGGCAGGAGCAAGATGATCGTCGGCCAGTTCTGCGAGTAGAAGGACGCGGTCTCGGCAAGTCCATCGCGCAGGGAGGCGTTCTCTCCCGAGAAGGCGGACGTGCGAATATGGTACATGAAACAGAAGTTCGTGTACGACGTCATGGAGACGAGGTTGAACGCGGGCGAGGACATGTACAGAGGGAACATTAGTGGTCGTTCTGGTGCGTGGCGAGATGAGGACAATGGCAAGAGACAAATGAGGGACTCGGCACTCACTAACTCTCCATCGGCGGTAGAAGGAATAGATGAGCTCATATACAATAAAGATTACAACGATCCAGGCGAACCAGCAAGCAATGTAGGCGGCTGCAGCCAGCGCCCAATCCCGCCCCGAGCCCGGCACACCAGGCGCAGAGGGGTTCGGATACTTGGCGAGCCTGCGCAGCATGAGCATCTGAGTGAATGCGACGGCAACGGTGGGAGCACTCACAAGATCAAGATGAATACAGCGTTGAAGTCGAAGAATGTCTGCAGCGGAATGTGCGCAAACACGAAAAGAGGGAAGAGGAAGAACAAGCAACGCATCCTCCAGGAGGGGTGCCGCAGCAGTTCCGGGTGAAGGCCGACCGAGCGGAAGCGCGGCCGTGGAAACTGGGGCGAGCCCGCTGAGAAGAGCGTCGGCGTGAGCCCCGCGCTCGTCGCGCGCGACCATACACGTGCATGCGCGGGCGCCGAGAACGTGCGCGACTGGTCCGTGGGCTCGCGACGTGCCTTCGAGTCTTTCTCCGGCTGGGAACTTGACCCCTGCAGGCTGACGATGCGCACTGAGCGAGGCGTCGGTTTCCGTCCTACGTACGGCTCGGTGCTTGGACCGGGCTCGCTGCCAGCGTACATGCCGACGACAGAGGACTGCAGCGTGGAGCGCGGCGCGGGTGGCGGAGGACGCTTGGGGAGCCAAGAAGGGTAGCCCTCAGAGCTGAACGACTTGCCCTGCGGGGATTGCGGGGACGAAGAAGGCTGGTCTCCGATGCTGGGGCGATCAAGCTCCTGTACGCCTGCGCTGCCTGGCGGCGAAGGGGAGCCTGACCGCGGGGTCGTGGATTTTGGCGAAGGGTCCTCGGACGACGGCGCACTCGAGTCGTACTGTCGTGACATATTCGTAATTAGGCACGTTAGGCATGCAACGCGGGCGTAGAATAAGCAGGAGCAGGGCGGGGAGAGCGCGAGTCGGCGGGTAGATTAGACGGGTTTTCCGGCGTGCACGCGGGCGCAGCACGGCTGACGGGGCTTCGGAGGCACGCTCGCTGCTCAGAGGCCTTGAACGCGAGAGCCTCGTGTAGATTGACGACGGGCAGCCTCGTGGGGGCGAGCAGAGCGAAGAAAACGCGCTCGACGACCCAAATCAACACCCACCCAATATAGCAGTCCCCTTAGCCGGTGGCGTCACCCGGCAACCTCCGCAATGGTTCCGCTAGCCTCGTGTTTCAAGCAACGGAAGTGAATAGAGAACGATTTCTGTACACGCGAAAGAGTGTTGGCAACGAGTGTGGGCGACGTGCGGGTCAAGCTTCGCAAAGATGGGACCTAGAGAGCGATTTCGAATGGTGGTAGTGCGAGGTCAAGGTGAGATTTGCTGTTCTCTTTCTCCTCGCCCGCGTCAAGTCGGCGGCGTTGCGCGTTGCCATGTCGATATTCCCTCCTAAGCTGCGCCCACACGTACGCCTGCAAGTCTAGATCTTCGCTTATTCAGTGATTGACTGTTTGTGGCTTCTTCGGATGGTTTGCTAGCAGAAGGGAAGGACTACGCGGTACTATGTCCGAGGACTCCATGATCATTGATCGCCAACCCGACTCGGATCGACGGCTTCCAGTGCAGTTCCTAGCGACTTCGAGGCCGCATTCCCTAGCATGTCGGATGCCTCGATGTTATTTAAGGTGAGCCTAGGCACACACACCTCAGCCTCGCGTCGCATGGTAGCACGTACCAAGCTTATCACCCCTGATCCCCGTCGCAGAACAATTGCATATGACCACCGGGACGTGCATGTGCTAAGATGCTATACGCCGTAACGCTTCTGTGGTGCCGTACACCGGTTTTTATCCTTCCCTTTGTGTGGTCTTTGCTATAGTGACGCTAGCTTGGGCTGTCCCCACCCACTACGACGCGTTGAAGAGGTCCGATGTGAAGTGATAAGGAGGCTTCTCGTAGCCATGTAGCTCCTTGTTAACGTAACATCCTATTGCCGACGCTACGCACGACACAGCCTGAGGACCTGCGAGCCTTAATAGTCGTGCTTTGCTCTACCGCAGGAGCCTTGCGCTTACGTCGGCAAGACACCCGCTTCCGCCGATTAGAATCGAGCCTGATGGTGAGCGATTCCTACTGCTCAGACAAAGTCCTTGCTGAGAATCAATGTGAATCAAGTAGATGACGGTAGGAGATAGAGGGAAGGGGGGCAGACACCACTTCTCCAAAGTTTCGCCTTTATACACTGCCAGTATTCAAGGAGATGTAGGTGGGCAGAGGGTATACGATATTAAACCTAACTTGACCCAGTGACCAGTCTGCTCGCTCATACGTCATGTCTAGACCTGCTAAATGAAAGCCGCAGTCAGAGCCGTGATCGTAGTACAACGTTGAAGAGCTGTCATGCATGGCGGCCATCTGCCGCAAGCCATCTGCCAGTATCGTTCAGTAAGCTTAACTCTGGTATACTACTCGTTAATTGACACAGTTTCTTGCAATGGCTGCGGTAGTGCTTATGTATGGCTCTATGGATTTCTTGGTCACCATCAAAGAGTCGATGCTCCTGCACTGGCTGGGGATATACAAGACTACTACCCCGTTGCCCCAAGCTCGGAATTATTCCACGCGTTTACGACCTGTTCCGCGCATTTCTGACTGGTTAAGTGCTGACCATGGGCCCTGTACGTACACCCGAGATACTTCGTACGGCGGTACTGTACACGCGTACGGTAAGAAACTTAGTTATGTACATGTACCGTACCACGCTGCACGGCCAGACTACCGGCGAATTATTACGTAAGCATAGCCTGCGACCTAACCGCGACCTTCGCCGCCGCGTCTCAACCAGTGCACTCTCAGCCTCTCCCAGCCCTACCTCCGGCTTCGACCGCTCCCACCCGTTTATAACGACTTTCCTGGTCAGACAATCGCATGGTCCATCGCCCAGCAGACTCTCGCCTGCTCGTCAACCTCCTCTCGCACGAAAGAGACTACTCGAAGCACCTGGCGACCCTGCTCGAGTACTCGCAGCTCTCGCTCGCGTCCTTCTCCGCCTATGCGGCAGCTTCGTCCCCGCCGCTCTCGCAAGCGATCATCACCGTAGCTGGCGCGCTCTCTGGCGCGGACGACGCGCTGCGTAAGTATGCGCTGTCCTTGGAAGGCTGGCAGGCCCAGCTGAAGGCGCTCAAGGACCTCGAGGATGAAGTCGCGAACGTCATGCGAGACCGGGAGATCTTGTGAGTCTGCCTTTCTCTGTCATCCTGACACGGTCTACCACACATATTGTATCACACCGACGGCGTAACGTGCTCTTTCCCTTGCTACCACTGGACTCGTCTGGTTCGCAAGCAGTCGGGCGGACTGTCGTCCATAGACCATGGATTCGATACGCTTTATATGTCGCAGGCTGTCAGCTGAGCTCGCGAGTGAACGTTGCGGTTTTGGAACTTAGGCTCAGCCGAGGGCGTGCAAGGACCTCGAGGATGAGGTCGGGAACGTCGTGCGAGACAGGGAAATCCTGTACGTTTGCCCTGTCATTCTCTGTCATCCTGATACAGTCTACCGCGCATCGTGAAGGTGGGACGTGTTCATTCTGTCCCCTGACCAGGTTATCACTGGTCTGGTCTAGTTCGCAAGTAGTCGGCCTATGTTGCGTTCCCAGTATCGAGGACATTGGTCAGTGCTGTTGAATCTTCTACGCGGCACTTGCGTGTCTTGTGTCATCCAAACTTGACACTTCCTGTGGTACACTCACTGTGCATTTATCCAAGCGTTGCATGTACGGCACTCGTCTGACTGGGTAGGCTGACTATGATCCCGACCGGGCATGGTGGGACTGCCGTTTCATCCCATGCCCGGGCGTCATATTGCATGGAACCATGTGGGCCAAGTTAGCATGTCTTGATCTCAACCGCGGTTCTTAGCATACGTATTTGTGCTGGCATAAATGTCTGACCGCTCTGCACGCAGAGTTACGCGCCTCATCAAAGCATCCAAGTCTCAAAAGCCTAATCGCGACTCTACGCCCTCTCCCTCATCCTCATCTATGACAATCCGACTCGAGGTTCCCGTCGGGGCGAAGCTTGGTGCTGCACAGACCGAACTACAAGCGTGTGAGGCCCACCTGGCGATGAAGGAGCGAGAATTAGACGACATGCGCGTGCGGGCGATTACTCTTGGGTTGCAGGCGCGGTGCAAGGCGATGGTTGAATGTGGATGGGTATGGGGTGAGATGGGTAAAGAAGGGTTGCGCGCTTTGGAAGGCGGCGACATGGCTGCGGTGAACGGGAACGGCGCCGGTAAGTGATGTCGTATTCGGAGGAGGGGTTCGCTTTCATTCCCCTTCTTACGGCGTGGAGCCGCGCGAGTATCCTTGTTACTATGCACTCTGCGCTGCCATTCAGACGTCTTACCCTTCTTGCAGGCACTTTCCCGTACTCGCGCCCCTCCTCCAACTCCGATTCGGGCCATGCAGCATCTGACCTGTCCTCCCTAGCACCATCGCAGTCGGCCTCGCAGCTCAACAATAGCGACGGGTCGCATCAGAATCCGTCACCGCCTCCAAAGCCGCTCCCCCACGTCCAGGCGTACCGGCTGCAAATACCGCCTGCGCACTCGATCGACGAACGGGCTGTGCCGAACGGGCGCGCGAACGGTGCACCTCGCGCGAGCTGGCGGATCTCGGAGGTGCCGGAGCCCGACGAGGAAGAGGGCGGGGGCAGCAGCGCGGGCGAGGACGAATCTGGGCTTGAAGTGCACGAGAACAAGCGGTTCTCGGCAGGGAAGTTCAAGGGCAAGGCAGCGGGGGATGAGGAGGACAAGCCATTCTCGATTCGTGCGCTGGCATCTGGGAACGGGAGCATGCCGCCACCGAGTCCGTCTGAGTCGGGGTCATTCCTGGGCAAGAGGGAGCGGGTGCGGACCGGGTCGGCTAGTCTGTTCGGGCGTGCGATTGGCGCACTGTTCCACCGAGATGGGAAGGAGAAGGAGAAGGAGAAGGAGAAGGAGAAGGAGAGAGGGGCCTCGACGAGCCCGAGCAAGACGAGTCCGAGCAAGCCGGGTGGGTGGCGCACGCGTACGGATAGCAACCTTGCAAGGGTACGGCACGGGAAGGGCGGAGATGAGAGCTCGGACGACGAGGGGCAGACGAAGCAGCTGTACTCGACCTGGTCTCCGACCACTGCGGCCGTTCCGAAGTCGGCACCAGTACGGCTGGGCGCGTCGGCGTCTACGAGCGCCGTCGATGTGACTGGGAAGGGATCTCCTACTAGCCAGAAACTGAGGAAGGCGAAGCGAAGCTCGGTGCAAACCCCTCCGCGTACGAAGGCGAGAGAGGCTGCGCAGAAGGGTTGGGAGAGCGATACGCCCACGGGGAAGGCGAGTGTCAGCCGCTCGAGCTCGATGAGCAAGCATAAGCCGACCCAGACACCGGCGCCGAAGGGCAAGGGCAAGGCTCAGGCGAGCGGTGATGAGGCCCCGGGAGGCAGCGCGAAACCTCATCGAGTC
The DNA here is from genome assembly GCA_001632345.1 of Daedalea quercina L-15889. Lineage (NCBI taxonomy): Eukaryota > Fungi > Basidiomycota > Agaricomycetes > Polyporales > Fomitopsidaceae > Fomitopsis > Fomitopsis quercina. The sequence continues at coordinate 77,488 of KV429088.1, forward strand.
GCTGCATTTGCTGCTGCAACAATGAACGGGAGCTCGCTGTCGCGGAACTCGTCGCTCTCGAGACAGTCGATCAAGAGCACGGCGTCGGCCCCTGCGAAGGCGCCGTCGCGGAGCTTGACTGTGCCTGTCGTTCCCAACTCTGCGTCTGCGGCCTCGGCACGATCGCGTGCAATCTCGTTGCAGCCCGCTGATCACCCCTCGACTCCAGTCTCATCCGCGTCGACGTCTCAGGCTACTTCGCCCGCCTCAGGCCATGTCAAGGGTCATCGAAGGACAGCATCGACGTCTTCTGCCATGCCCAACCGCTCTGGCCTGACGAGAAACAATGATGGCCCGAGCCTGATGAGCATCGTGGAAGGCGTCGCAAGGCAGAACAAGGAAGCTTGGGCGGCGCAAGATCCTAACAGAAAACTGATTGACGTGAGGGCGCCCCCGCCGGTCAATGTCGATGCTGCGCTGGAAGAAGCGTCAAAAGTCACGGAGACCCGGCATCAAGCGAGCTCATCTGGCCAGTCGAACGGACCTACGGCGGAAGTACCGAAACAACCTTCCCCTTTGTTAGAGCACACGAAGATGCCTGCATCCGCATCTGCGCCGACCTTGCCCGCGTCTAGTTCTAGCTCGACGATCAGGCATCCGATCAAGCTGCCGCTGCGCTCCGCGTTGCGCAACAGTAGTCGGACTCCTTCGCCGAACCCGCCTCCTGCTGTGCGTGGCGGAGCAAGTAATAGTAGTCGAGACGTATCGCCCGCCCGCGCAATGGCGGCCAGCCATGCCCCAGTCACCCCGTCCATGTTGGCCGTCCTCGAGAACGACGACGATGCCACCTCGATCTCATCATACGCGACAGGGCGCGAGGAATGGGACGAAGACAACACGCCTATCGCCGAGACCGAACCCTTACCCCCACCTCCGCCCCCGCACGACACAATGGGAAGCGACCTCTCTGGTAGCTCTACCACAACCGAGGGTGTCCCTGCACGACGCAAGAGCGTACGGATGTCGCTACCTCCTACGTTCTCAGCGACACCGCCTGCGATCGACGACGACAGTGAGGGGGAATCCAGGGGTCGTCACGCTCCGTGGGACCCTTCAGGCCAGTGGTCTACACGGATACACGATGAGCGTGACCGCGATATATGGCAGGACTCCAGTGAGGAGGATGAGGACTACAGCAGAGCGAGGAGGCTGCTGAGCCGAAGGTCTAAGGCACGGACTTAGTATGTGTGTATTTGAAGCCTGAGTTCTTGCGTACATGGTCGTCTGGGTTGTTGTCTTGTGTACCTCCTTATCATATCTTATACCCCACTTAATTCTTTCCGTCGATTCGCTTTCATATCATTATGTGTACATGTCTGATCTCTGAATGGCTAGAAGATTTTCGTGAAGGCTCACGTATGTTTTCCTCGACACAGCAGGTTACGTAATAAGCGGGCGCCCCGCAGACTAAGAACGCGACTGCAGTTGAAGGCCACAACCAGCCACAGCACTCTTGTTATCTTACCACCACCATCACTGCCCTGCAAACCCACAGCATGTCTGACGCGGAACAGCCCACACTCCAGGAGGAGGTGCAGCCCAAGGCTGAGGACGCAAACGCGCCCATTAACATCAAGGTCAGTTCATCTTGATCCCGTGGACGCTCAGCCCGCGTAACGGGGCGACAGTGTCTCTGACTGGTGTGAGCATAGGTGACGACGCAGACAGGAGAGGAGGTGTTCTTCAAGATTAAGCGGAACACTAAGCTGAGCAAGCTCCAGGGCGCGTATGCCTCGAAAGTAGGCAAAGATGTCAGCAGCATCCGGTGAGTGGCACTGTCCAGCTTCTGTCGCCCCGTGCACCGCAGTGAGGATCAATGTTACTGTCCAGCAATACGTGTTTTTGCCGCGATAGCGGGTGTCGATCTCACCTGTAGCCACAGGACTGTGCAGAGTTACATAGCGATACGCTGACCTTTTATCAGATTTTTGTACGACGGTAACAGAATAAACGACGACGACACACCAGCATCGCTGGACATGGAAGATAATGGTACGTGCCGTGCGTTGTAGATACATTCGCCGTCTCATATATTTACTCCAGACACTATCGATGTAATGGTAGAACGTGAGTCCACTCCGCGATTTGATCTCAGCCACACAGGAGATGTTGACCGTACCACCCAATGCAGAGGTCGGCGGCTCAGCGTGACATCGGTATCTCCGCGAATCTGTTTGTTATATGCTGTCTATCCTGTAGTACCATAGTCGGTCATCGCTCGTCTCCGCTTGTGCATAACATTGTCAACTGTAGCCTTTTCTTCCGCCCTGCGTACCACATTGCTTGCTTGTGCGCTATATGCATGTTTGCCCTTGCCCAACTGCACAGACGCAATAGACACTGAGTCACTCAAGGAAGACTATCAGGTCGACGCGAAAGGTATGTTCCGTCTAATGGCTTGCTTGTCTGCTATTAACCTTCTCACTAGCAATCCGCAGGTATGCTTCCGCAAAGAGTCGGTCTCGTCCTCTCTCCCTTCGCCACCGGCTCTCCGTCGAGCGGCATCGCAAAGATCACGCAATTGAAGTATGCTGCATGGTCATAATTCGTGGGCTGCTCATGTATCTCACGTACCCAGGTACATGGTCACAAGACCGAGTCTGATATCCTTCCCGACATAGCTTGCCCCAGATCCCTGCGTTTGCCTGAGTGCATCCTCCTGGAAACATCGACGGGCGCAGAGTGGAACCCTGACCGATGGCCAATTTGTTCCTAACATTTTAGCAATGACGTATATCAAATCCTACATTGAACATTTGTTCACAAACGTAACTGCTTGCAATTTCACGATGCCTTCCTGGGCAGCCCTTCCCAGCCCTTCCTTAGCCCCATGCGCTCAATGACCCTAGCGGGCATGCAGTAGACAGGGTCGAGATCGGCCAGCCCTGGGTATCCAAGCAGCGATAGACCTGATCACGGGCGCGTGCATCAACAATGAGGTCGCAGGCAGCTTGAAGTGCCGACAACGGACTTACCTGCGATGCCGAAATGAGTGTGGAAGACGTCAGCCTGGTTACCTGGTCTGTCGGCTATGCCGCCATGATCAGTGTCCTGCGTATGGGGATCAGCCACACTAAGATCAAGTGTATATGTGAATATGCACCTGCGCCGAGAGGATGAACGCGATGAGCTTGTCCGAGTCGATCCATGGGACCTTCTTGAGGATCGCCATCGCCGAGAGGACCCAGAAGCTGTAGCAGACCTGCATGGCGACATGAGCTCCACAGTACGGACTAGTGCAGACGGGAAACGAGACACGAACGTCTTCGAGCTTCTCCGGCCGCCCATTCAGCCCGCCGCTCGGCACCTGTCGCTCCGCGAGCCACCAGCCCAGCATCTCCTGGTCGATCTCGTCCAGCCTGTCGAGAATCGCGAGGGTGGCCGTGCACACGAACACTTGTGCGCCCGCGAGTCAGTGCTGCGAGTGAATCCAGAGCTGCGCGCCGACGTACCCATGGCGGCATGGCTCTCCGCGCCGGCGACGGCTCCGAAGCCGCCGTCGAAGTTGCGGCATTGCCGGACGTACCCGACCGTCTTCTCGACGTCGAGCTCGTGCAAGCGACCGAGGAGCGAGAGCGCGTTCACGGCGCAGTAGAGGAAGCGGGTGTCTATCTCGCCCCATTGGTCGCCTGCAAAGACGCCGGAGGGTTGTTGGAGAGAGAGAATGACTACAGCAAGACCATGGCAAAAGAGAAGAATGAGTGCGACAACAGCAGAGTAGGATAGGGTGCACGCACACTTGACGACGCGGTCTACGTCGACTCTGTCTAGGGCATCCTGCATGATGAGGATCTGGATGGCGCTCAGCGTCGAATGTATGTGCGCATCGTGGTCGGGGTGCGCTCCGAAGCCTCCTGCATAGCATCCTGGTCAGGGAGAGGGGTGAAGGCGGCTGAGCAGGACGAACAGACCTAACCTGCCTCGTCGTCCCAGCAGCTCATGACGAACTCAATCATCTCCTCGCGGTTGAGTGCGTCCTTATGGTTCATGGTGCACAGCGCGGTGAGGCCCCAGTATATGGCGTTCATGCGCAGGTGCGCGGTAAGGTGGTACATCAGGTCATCTTTGCTCTGTATGCTGAATAAGATCGTGAGCAGTTTATACGATAGGGGCGCATACCTCACCCAGCGACTGGACGTATTTTGCGTGCAGGGGGATGAGCAGTGTGGAGGTTGAGGCCGACATCTCGCTGCTGCGACACAGAAAAACTTGCCCAAATTAGACGGGGAGGTTTGCTAGGTATATGATTTCTGGGAGCAAGCTCGGGAGTGAGAGTCAGAGGATAGAAGTATGAGCGCAGCAGGCGCGGGCCAGACGGCGACTTTCCGAAAGGCTCTCTCCAGACTTACCTCATTGACCACTCCTCTTCATATATGTATGTAGCTTACGAGACTACCAGCAACTGAAGCGCCTGAATGTACAGGTATAATATGTTTGCCATGTCGAAAGAGGCTATATACAGTGATTGACCATCAATCTAGGAGAACAGTAAGGAAGGGCTAGTGGCTACAGTAGGGGGGATCGCAGTGGGCTTTGCCATGGCATGCAGAAGCACGCTTGCGTATGAATAGTCAACGTAATTGCAGGTTAGTCTTGATGCTTTTGCGATTGCACGACCATATCATGCTGCGACAGCAATCGCTCGAGGCTGCTCGTCGGCGATGGTCAGACGGTCGAGAGCATCCTTGAACTCGTCACCATCGCTGCCCGAGCCCTCCTCACCAGAACTTTCCTCGGCTGCACCCTCCTCGTCGTCCGAAGGCTCATCTTCGTAGTCGAGCTATGTGATTCAAGATGTCGGTCTCGGAGAAGACATCGGAAAGTAGATGGATACGCACGGGATCGTAGATGACTCGTATCACCAAGCTGCAGCTCGGGCATGTCGCAATGTCCTCGTAGTTAGCTAGTTGCTTGCGGGATATCTCAAAGCGATCGCCGCATGGACAAGGATAGTGGTAGACCCGCTTCTCTTCGTCCCATGCCATGTCCTCAATCTCGACCTCGTCGTAGTATGCGCCCATCCCAAGGACAGTAGGGCAGCAAAGCAGTTCAAGACTGAACTGAATGTAGTATCGCGGGAACAATCAGAGGCGACGATGGACAGAGGAATAGATATCGGAACTTGACGGGGTGAAGGAGTCAAATATGCATAGTCCGGGAGAATCGGAGCCACAGCACTCCCGGAAAGGAAATTGTCTGGCAAGAGCCTCCGATCCAAACAACCGCCTGGCAATTTTTGCCACTAGGATCTCTATAGGAAACACAGTTTGCCAACAAAGGTTCAGCTTCTTGCTCAGTCAACAATGTAGATACTACATTTCAAGGTGTGGTTACTATTACAGTATCATAATGAAGCAGAGGGCTTTGACCTAATGTCTAAAATCACATGGAATATGGCGCGGACGGTTAGACGTCCTTCTGGCGCTTTCTCTGAGACTGCATATGCATCAGCTTTCTGTCTAATATGTAGACACTGAGCAACCCACCTCCAATACTGTTCCGACTTCGGAGCATTTGACCTTGGCATTGTGCCGCTTTACGGCGTCTGGCCGACTGAAGACCTTTCCACACCTAGGGCAAGGCGCTTGAAAGCCTTTGTGGTGGACAGTCTTGATATGCTTCTCAAGACCTTTCCTATCGCACAAGAACACATTGCACACATTGCCGTCCTCGCCCACCTCCAGGCAAGGATATCGTCTGTTCGTCTCCACGACGTGATCCTCTGCGACAGAAGAAATCGGGATACGTTCTAGGCCGCTGCGCTCAGCCACCGAGCGTCCGTGTTCGAAGTGCGGCATCAACGGAGGACCTGATAATCTATGAATAGTCATTGGTGGTGTTATGGCTCAGTCGTGGATGGAAGGGGGCGTGGATGCAGACTGACTCAACGTGTGAAGCCCCCTGGTCAAGTTGTTGTCCGAGGATCCACGCACCGCGCTCTTGGGCGTCTGGTGCGAATGTAGAGTACGGTGGCTGAGCACTAAGAGATGTATTAGATTCGTGATGTGGGGCGACAGGGACACATACGACCAACACGCCCCAGCGGCGGCGGGATCTGACAAAAGCCAGCGGGGTGTCGAGTAGCCAGCATGGTCAACATTATCGAAATCATTGAATGCATGGTCCACATGGGTTTGCATATCACCGCCAGTGCCTGGGTGCGCATTGGACACAATCCCGCGACTCTGTTCCACTGCATCCGACGCTGTTGTTACTGATTCTCCGGATCCCCGGATAGGGCCGCTGTCGAACACCAGAGCGTCGCTCGTGGTAGTCGGGGGATGACTGTCAACATCCTCTCGAAGAGCAGCTGAGCAGTATGAGATAGCCTGAGGGAAAGACCAATTGGTAGGTACATATCCGCTGGTGCCACCATGACGGTCTACGGATGCCATCTCGAAGGTCTGCCACTGCTGGTCTGGATGGGGCAGAGCAGATGGCCAGAACATGCAGTGCCTTGAGAATTCTGCCATGGTCTGAAGAGATACGATGCAAGGGGTCTACAGGGTGAGATGAGTCGGACGAGCGAGTCATTAAATAGTAAATACTTGCGAACTGCCATGGCTAGTATTGGGCGCTTGAATGGTGGAAACACGGGAGGAGGATGAGGGAGACGAAGGGAGACGAGGAGGAGGATGATCCGTTGGTCAAGCCACACTAGCGCTAAGAGAACCGGGAACAAGGTTTGTGGGTCCACCACACGCTCCTTCCCAGCCTAGGTCCACCACATTTAATGCTTCAACAAGCTGGAGCACGCGAAGTGGGCGCATCTGGTGGATGTACTTATGTACAGGACATTGTAAGGCACCGCGGATTCGCGACAACTATCCGACATCGGACGCCCTGCTCGTAGCTCCAGCCCTACTACTTAGATGATGATTGAGAGCATGTACTTCACTACAAAGAAACCATGATTTCGGGCTAGAAGAAGGGCTGAAAGGAACGGATATAATTCCTCCCATGCATTCATGCACCAGGAAAGCGGTCCACGCGGCGTCATTCCCGAGCGAGGAAAGGTCCCAGAGCCTGTTTTCCGCAAGAAAAGCGGCATTTCTTTCGCCTTTCCCCAAGCTGTCCCGCTTTCGCACAAATTCGCGAGAAATCGTTTCCATTCCTTTGCCTTTCTGTGCCCGCGAAATCATGACCCTTTGCAGTGAGTACATTTAAATCGCACCATGAGGCTCGAAGCTTCGTCGACAGATCAGAGAAGAGCGTCCAAGCGCCGAACCTCTCGGCAATTTACGAAAGCTTGGCTCGGGCCCGCAGAGTTCGACGCAGATGACGACAGATGGTCGTGGACGCGTACGGCAGAGTTCGACGCGGGTGACGAGAGATAGAGGTGAATGGTCTTGCAGGCTCGGACAATACGGCATTGCATTGTGGTCACGCCGCGGCGTGAGTGTATCACCAGCTATCGGAGGGTCACGAAACAACAGACGGAGAACAAATGGACTGGGTGACACGGAACGGCGATGAGGCTGGGCCACGCGTGGAGGTCGCGGTCGCTGGTCAGAAAGGGACGGCGGCGGGCGTTGTGCTCGGCCCTGAACGGATGCGCGAGCAGCAGCCGCCACCATAGATGCGCAGTCGGACGGTGGTCCAATGCGAGTGGGCACGAGGAAAAGCAAGTTAGGCCGGCGCACGCCCAGAGAGGTGTGGCCCGTACGCGTGCAGTAGCGTGTAGTATTTTTGGTGGAGCGTTGCACCCAGGTGAGCAAATCTTTCGCTCGGCGGCGGGCGCCGTGTTCGAGTGGTCAAAGGACGATGGACGCCCGCAGCCGTAGATGCGGCAGGTGGGCGGCCGTCCAGACTCCAATGCGAGTGGGCGAGGACAGAGAGCAAAGAGTCAGGCACGCTCGGAGGGGTGCGGGCTGTGTGGCCCACGCAGGAGCTGCCAAAAATAGGCTAGGCCGGAGGGGTTGGCTGGGGACGCTCATCAAATGCTCATCAACATCGCATCTGTGCAACAGCGTCACTCACTCGAGCTGGTTGCGCCAGGACCCTGTCCACCTGCTCGGGCGCCATTACGCCACCCAATTCCAACAAGCTCGAATCCTCGGAAGATCTAGAGTGCGAACAAATTCCGTGTACTTCAACCAGGCCGACTTGACCGGCACTGCGCATCCACTCGCGGTAACGTGATGAGATGAACCGAATAACCAATCTATCCTCGAGAGCACCAGACCTCGACCCAATCAGGAGAGAAGGAGGAAGAGGAGTGGTTCAATTTAGCCGCGCAGTACTTACTCTCACACGACAGCGTTCACTAACCTCCATCTTAGCTCCTCCGACTGCGTCCGTGAGTTTCCCCTCTCCCGGGGCCTGCTATGATCCTCTCGGTTGCCGTGCGCGTCTCTGCGCTCTCGAACGCATGGTGCCCGACACCCGCGGCCTTACATACAGTTCGTCTGGCTTTCGAGGCCTGCTCTCGCCGCTCCCTGCGCACTAAAAATGGCGTGAAAGCGGCTGGCTAGTAAAGGGAGGTAAGGTTTAGAATGCAGTCGATGGAGCTCAAATGAGGGGTAGGCGAGATGAGTATGACAGAGCGGGCTGTAAACGTTTCTCTGTGGGAAGGCATTCAATGTAAAGATGTACTTGCTTATCGTAGCGCGCGGAACACGGGTTTCTGCTAGTGTTTGTACATGCTTGTTGCCTCGGTTCCCCCCCCTAGCTGAGATATGCTCGCTGCACTCGCAATAACTCATTACTGGCCTTTCTCTTGCCCTCAATGAGATAAGCTGTAGCAAGGTTCCTGAAAGATCCAAAATACGGTTCTCAAGTCCCAGTGATGGCGAAATTGTCCAGGACACTCTAAAAGACACTCGCCACCCCGCCTTTCTTCAAATCTGCGCGGAGACTAGCAGCTGCTATCGAATTAAGGCAGATGTCTGGTGTCATCTATGTCATGATCACTTGTCACTGAGACCCCTCAGCTTGCTCCGGTGTCCTCAAATCAAAACCATCTCACTCTGGATCTATTGCCTGCAAAAAATGCGCGGAAGCTTGTGAGAACCCTACAGGATGCAGAGGCCCGGGCCGCCATTCGATCCGTAAGATGTCTCACAGACTAGGTGAACTATCACGGTCAAAACGAAGTCGCGAAGACCCAGCTCCTATGTAGACAGTTCCGTCCGGTAAGACGATATGACTCAGTCGAACTAAAGTCAGTGGAGTTCGAGCAGAAATGCGACTGATCTAGCAAGAAGGCTACCGTGGAAGGAAGTATTAAATGCCAAGGCCATGTGCAGGTAACCATAGGTGACACCGTCCATTGGCTCCCTACTTAAGTACTTTAGTCTCCGGCTTTGGTAGAGAGGTCAGCTGAGCTCTCCGCAGGCTAGATGAGTCGAGCCAAACACACACTGAGTCGTCGCCACCGCTGTCCATGTCTCCTCAATCGCGCCGTCCTATACCATAGCTGGTGGCCTCAGGAGTACTGGACAGAAGCTCCACTTTCCAGATCATCCTGATATTGCCGGAAGACGTGCTCATCATCTGGTCCATACCGAGTCCGATCTGGGTGGGCGAGAGGCTTGCGTACCTCTCTACTAATACTTAGTAGTAGGGTGCCTTAGATGCGGACATATGCGCCGTATTCTGATCATCGCTGTCTAGGCCACATTTAGATAGGAATCACATGGTACTCACGCACCCCCAGTAATACAAACCGTAATGAGAGAGGAGGAAGAGGTGCCGGTGCCATTTAACCACAGTAGCAAATCGTGATATGGCAAGGTTACGGGTCACGTGGATCGTGACGAGACGCGTCCAGCCGGCCGCCACAGCTGAGCGACGTGTCTGCCGAGTCCCATTTGGATTCTGGAGAACCTCCTCTTCCTTCCTTTACTCTGGCCTTCTTTCATTTAGTGCTTTTGTGCTCACGTAATTTAAATTACACCCAGCAACAGATGGAGTCTCCAAGCTCTCAATTCGCTTCAATACTATCGACCTTTACCGACGGTGCTCACCTTGGCGTGGTCCTTTCAAAACATCTGTGCCCTGCTCTTGACACGCTGCCCGCGGACCAGACGCGACAGCTTGCAAAAGCTCTAGAAGCATGCGGGGCAAGAGCTCGAGTGCTTGCGAGGTCTGGTGGCTAGAGTGGACCACGAGGGGCGAAAACGGGCGCTCGAAGCACACTTGAAGTCTACGTCGCGTTGCGTCCTTCCGGACAGACATATCCAGCAACCGTGCTCCGGGTGTCGTCAAAACTAAAGTTAACGTCGAGATTGTAATCAAAACATAAAGAAAGCATGCCCTCGCGAGCGACTACCTATCCACTGTCGATGGAGTCTTCGAAGCACTGCATGACGGGTCCGTGGTTGTCTCCTCTTAGTTCTCTTATGTTGATGGAATGATGTTCGATAGCACGTCGGCGCCACCCGTTCACGCTGCACTACACAAACTGTAGAACATTGTTCTGGGCGACTGGAATGTCGGGTGCAAGCGAACTGACTCTGCAGATGCTATCCTCGGACAACTTGCGAAGAAGGCTCGCATGGAACCGACACAACAGTCATGAGGATCAGTCGTGCCGGAATACGCGCTGCCAAGCTGTCACATATGGTAGGAGTACGCCTATCACTGGACGGGGGAAACAAGGAACCAATGTAATGCGGAATAACTACATGTGGTAATCGATACAAACAGCGAGATGCATGGTCGGATCGGTTCGTGCGCTGAGTGATACATCTACAGAATACATACGCGGCCTGGATTTACCTCCGCTGTAACGAGCCCAGACCCGCAAAACCACTAGTTCACTAGATGATGCTCTCAGTCCGAGCAAGGGCACTTCGCCGCAGAGGCCTTCGTCTAGATGGAGAGCTGTCGACGGCGGGAACGTTACCAGGAGGCTGCACTTGCGCATGTGCTATCGGCGCAGAGGGTAATGGATCTTCTGAGGCTTCATCGGGGGACGCAGCGGACGGCAGACGATGGGGTGAAGATGATACAGGCAAACTATCGGTCGGCAGTGACGAGGTGGTCTGAGCGTTGGTATCGATGGTGCGTTGCTTTTTGGCCTGAGGCAGACTATCTGCAGCCACTGCAGAAGAGGTGTCCCTCGCGGTGTCCGTCTTCTCTCCATTGATTGTGATCACACCATCTGGCGACAGGTTTCCCGTCCTATAGCATCCACCAGATACTTCTGACGTGCCGTCGTCCATGTCATCAGTGTTCGAGGGCATGTAGATCTCCTCTTCCGGGATGTCATCTTCGGTAACAAGCCCGTATGTTGCGAAGCATATGCATCTTCGATACTCGGCGGTCAGTTTCCTGACAGGCGGCATGATATACGGATACGGGCCACCGGGACGTGATGCATACGCAGCGCATGCATCTTGGTCCTCCTGTGGCCAGTTGTGGTCTGCCTCTTCTGGTGTGACGAGTCCAGAATCCATTAAACGCCACAACATCTTTCCCGGCAGCCTCAGCATGCCCCGCCAGGAAGGGCCTGCACGAAGGTAGCGATCGTGCACCGCGAGGGTGTGCAATGGATTGTGCCACACTTCAGGTGCACGCTTTTTCGGGGAGTCGGGCTCGTACGCGAAGTCGCGAACCTTGACTCCGGCGGCTTTAGCAGCCTCGGTGGCTTCAGCCTGCGTAATGACGGGACTCTGTTCGTCGACTTCGGTAGGAACGGGCGAAGGGGGTGGATGTATGTTGTTTCCAGCGTTGTTTGCGGCATCTCCTTCCTGAAAAAGGCGAATAACTATCTCGGGTGTCGGTGGCGATAGATGTTCGTTTGAGGTATTCGGACCCTCCATCTCGTCGCGTTCGCGTTTGGCTGATCTTGTCCCTGTATTCTGTAGTGGCGTTGCAGACTAAGTAGCGGAAACGAGGACAGACAAAGACAAATTAACCGTTGTACCAGTATCCGAATTGTAACGGACGGCGACGATCCCAGTTAGGAGCGGGGAGATGGTAATGGTCAGACGCGACATAGACATGGCAGTCATAAAGAGAGATGAACGCGCCGTATGCCCCCTTGGTGTGTTGCTGAGGGTCAAAGCAAATCCCAATACCTAAAATATGCCTGAAATGGCTGTCGAAACAAAAGGTAATATCACTGGAGTCTGGCCAAAGCTGAAAACAAGAGATGGTCGTTGCCGATCTAGATATGTATCGTGAGCCACAGGCTTACGTCATCTATTCTCGCCCAAGGTTGCTACCAAAGGCGGGTATACTGACCCCAAATCAGCCGCTGGAAACTCGACAATCAGCCGGCGAGGACCATCGACATCATTGCGGCCACGTAGTTCGTTATGGTGGGCAGTTCACTCCACTTACTGGGAAAGCCTGAAAACCTTAGTCCGCCCGAACAACTTGAACGTACTATGTGCTCCGAATCAGCCTTCCGCGAGGCAAGTCGGATGAGTGCCGGCTCATGGTTTGAAATTAAGGTGATGACCAGTGACGACGCTCTCGAAAATACCGGTCACGTAACTGTCGATGAGCGTATTTGTGCTCAGTCTAGGTGAATATATCGCGCAGGAGAGCCTCGAGATTAAAGACTGTAAAGCAATTTTTGCCGTGCTGTCCGAGTCACCCACTCCCATGATGACTGAATACCATGATGACTACCAGTGGCAGACGACTTGAACTAGGGGCGTCGCGATCTCTCGGATTGCTCAGCCGTCAACTGATAAGCCGAAGACGTTTTTCTCATTATTAATTTCAAATTGCAGCGGAGGAGGCCAAGGATTGCGCCTTCCGAGTCGAGCTGTCCTTGGGCATGTCACAAAGAACTGCAGTGTTCGAAAGTTATCCAGGCCGCCAGCGACTTCCTTACGTACGGCCCTCCTGGATTCAAACTACAGCGCCGGTGCGCAGGAAATGACTAACGGTATATTGCTCTCGTTTGGCCATTGTCACTGGCACTTCATGAGTCTAGCGGTCGATGTCATTGTCGTTGACAGTCCATAATCTCCATATCTTGAGCAACTATGTATGACACACGTACGCCCAGTTGCATATTATTTCAACGATGTGTCTCGGGACGAAGTAAATTCATGGTCAACTCATGATCATCCTTATAATATGAATGACATTGCGACATGCGTGTTGAGAAGAGTGCGATGAGCCATCGGAGGACAGGCCAGAGCACATCGTCTTCTGCAACAAATCATAATGTACATTATACTAAGTACGCTACAGGAATACATGAAGCCCTTCATAAAAATCTGCGGGGTATATACCACATAGGCAAGCGCAGCGCAAACCGGAAATGAGAAACGATACTACTCAACAGCAATGATACAATATGGAACACCGGCAGCATAGCAACACGAGAACAATAGCATAAGCACGATTACGATTCCAAACATTGCACACCATAGCAACAAGACATGTCACGGAAGCTGTCATTGACATGCATGCCACGCGCCTGTCGGAGGCCCTCCGTATTGGGGAGGGTCCTGTATGTACCTGCGGTTGGGATCCCATTGCTCCCCTGCTACGGTGGGGTGAGACAGGACAGTGGACCAGGAACTTAAGTCATATGGGAGCGTCGACTGAGGGGTGATACCCTGTGTCCCTAGTTGCTGGCCAGCGTACATGGACGTCTGCATCTCCTGCCCGTGGGCGATAAGATCACCAGTGGTCATTACCGCAGCCGCGGAGAGAGTGCCAGAGACACTGGATGTCATCGACGCTTGCATTGCGCCTGACCGCACTGCTTCCTCGAAGTGGGCGGTAACCAATGCCTCGTACTCGGGAGTGACAATGAAGGGCTGATCTTCGACACTTTCGGCGGAACTCTCCGGCGCAGTAAGCGATGGCGAGGGGAGTGGCGATGATGCCTGACTGCCAGACTGCATCATGCTATGATACGAAACGTGGTCGAAGCTGAGGCTCCTGTCCAGCATCCGCGACCGCTGAGGCAGGTCCGCGGCTCCTGTCGCCGCAGTAGAGGCGGAAGGCATGGCTTGCATTTCTTGAATACTCAAATCCGCGGGAACCGCATCACGGAGGGCGAGCGCCTGCATCAACTGTGTGCCTCGCCCTGTATCGCGGCCGGTGGGTGAGCGAGTACGAACCGAAGGGCGGTCGGCAGCATGAAATTCTGTGAGACGAGGAGCCATGGCCTCTAGGCTGCGCAGAGCGGCCGTGGTGGAAGAGGGTACCTGCCCGGCGGCTGAACCAAACGGCGGCGATAGTGTCTGCCAGGAGCCCATGTCTCGCAGGCGATCGTCGAGAGAAGCTCTCTCCATAACGGGACTTGAATGCTGCGACGGCGGCGCAGTAGATGAACCCGATTGCGACATGACGCTGTCAGCTGAGCGAACTGGAGGGCGAGGGTAAGGTGCGGACAAGTCCAGGCGTGGCAGGATCGGGCGTCCAGGCACATGGCCCTCGGCGAGGGTAGCTGACCTTTTGCCTTGCTTAGCTCCATAGCTGCGCTTCTTAGTCAAGCCATGCATGCGCTGGAGATAAGTGACAAGCCCGAGGGTATCTGTGGCCGACCTTGTGGGTTGAGTGGGACGGTCCTCTGGACGCGTCGAAGATGTCGCTGAGATGGAAGAACGGCGGCTAGACGTTGGGCTTATATGTCGGACTGGAGAGGCTAAGGGCGAGGTGTTGACTGGGGAGAGAGAAGTCTCCGGGCTGGTATCGAGGAGTGGCACGGAGGCCGGAGAGCTACGTAGGGTGGTGGTTGCTGGAAAACTCGAGTGGTCAAGGCAGGAATGCGTCCAGCAACGACAGAGCGACACAAACCTTGTTGCGGATGCTGCAGGGAGCGTCCTGATATGAGGATGGAAAACCGTGTTGTGTCGACCTCGAACCACGGCGGGATTTCGGATAGAGTCTGTGCGAACCGCTGTCGTAAGGTTAGCTATAACTATCGCGATGTCCAGAAGGCGATGCGCACCGTGCGAGAGAAGAGATCACGGAACGACCTCGACTCGTTGGCAGGACCTACAATTAAGTGAAGGTGTATTTCCTCCTGCGGTCCACATAACTCAGTCAAATGAGGCCGGCATCTCGATGACAAATGGCACGGACCTGACAGAGCGCTAAGGCAGTGCCCACCCAGGGATCAATGCCCACCTGGACGGGGCCAGGCCCTTCGGAGCCTGTGAGTAGTGGCGAGGCCGCAATAATGACGAGGTGTTGATTAATGCGACCTTGCTTGCCAGAAGCCAGGTAAACCTACAGACGAACTTACAATGTCATCAAACCGTGACGGTGAGTGACACAAAGAACCCTACGTTGAGGCAGCGTCGGATGGTGCACGTCGAGATCAACGTGTCCGTTTGACGGCCGAGGTCAAGATTAGGAGGATTATTATAGTCGGCTAAGGTAGTGACGGTCGTCATCTTGGGCTCAAATGTTGACGAACTAGTGAACCACCATATTCGAAATTGCTTATAGCAACGGGTGAGTGGGAAGGGCGCCGATATAGAAGCGAGATGCTCACCGGGCTCGTCTTGTTGTCCACGCGCAGGCCGTGCAGAAGGGCGGGCAAATATCTGTGTCGGACGTCGTCCCATTTCCCCAGCATTGTCTGTGAATCCTCCACCAAAATCAACACGGAGACGGCATGTCCGGAGGTGTTGGTGGCGGTCGATGAGAACAAGGTACCCGGGTCCATCGACGCAGAAGCCTCGCAGACAGTCCACGCTGGAAGGAAAGCAGGCGGTGAATGTTAAGACTGAAGAGTCGGTAGGCGCTGCATTCGGAGGTGAGAACGTCGATAAGGCGAGCGTATACCGATATGGGTCCCAGCGCGGACCTCTAATATATATACTCGGGAATGCGGTGAAACGCGGAGACTTCCAGACGTCGCCCGCTCCCGAGAGGAGAAGTCGTGCTATGTCGGCGTAACAAAACGGTTAAAGCTTGATGGCACCTGCCGATGGGATATTTCGACCAGTCGAGTGGAACCTCATTTCGGGCGTGCCTCCGTCTCGGCGGTTTGGCCCCACTCCGACTAATCTCGTCTGTCGATTCCTATCAGAGCGATCGTCCTCAACTCACAGCGACATGCTCTGTCCTCGGCCCCCCGGCGTGGGCACATGTTGAGGCCGTACCGCAGCCATATGTCCGAGGCACACAAGCGCAATCTGCTTCCGCCGTGGATGGTTTCCGCACAAGGCGTGACCAAGATTGTAGCCCTGCAGGGGCAGGACAATCTCATGATATTCGGAGAGTATCAAGTGACAGTCGCAAGACTCCCGACTACATTCAAGTTGGGCCAGCAGGGAGTCGTCGCGACACACACGGTCACTTGCGTCTATCGGCGGGACACGTCCGACCAGATACACGACCGATTCCGTGGGTGCGGAACGTGCTTTGAGTTCAGCTACTGGGCCAATGCCGACTGCTCGAAGGACGAATGGTCCGCGGGCGCGAACCTTGTTGCCAGGCGGAGGTTACATTTAATCACAGATTCGCCACTATTAATTTAAGTAGCCTTACCTGGTATAGTAATCATATTTGCGGGTATTTGTCGCATCGCACCCCGCGTCGGGCACGCCGGTGGCGAGCCATCGAGCAGCGCATCGCCGTTGCCTCTATCCTCCTCGTCGTTCTGCTCAACCTCCTGCGTCGCTACCATGGCTGCTGTCTCGCTCTCGAATTCACCAATCACGCAGGTGTCGCAGACACCTGTGCAGACCAATCTCCAGCCGCACCTCTTGACAAGATTGCTCCTCGATTTACGCGGCAGACGCTTTTCCGTGGACCGCGAGACCATCATGAACCTTCCCGAATCCGTCCTGCTCTGTTTATTTCCCAACGGGCTTGTACTAAGTCGTCAGAGTGCCGCGTTATCAGATGGAGGAGATAATGACGACTACGAGGAGCTTTACGCTGTGGACGTGCGTGTTCTTGGTCATCTAGCCGCTAGGGCTGTGAATCCCTCTCCCTGACCTCTTCGCTCTCCGCACAGTTTGATCCGGAATGTTTCTCATACGTTCTGACGTTCTTCCGCGCTGCGTCGGAGACGTTCTATGGGACCGCAACTTCCCCCGGCTTATTCGCGGCTCAGCAGCAGCTCGCGGATGGCGGTTCCCCAACATCTGACTTTGGGCCATCGCCATCGCAGAACCCCCTTTTGACAAAACAGGCTATCATTGTGCTACGAGAAGAGCTCGAGTACTTCTCTATTCCGCCGAAGAATAGCAACACGGCTACGAACAGCAATGGTATCGCAAATGACGCCCTCCTCGATCTGAAGCGGAAATGCGGGGAATACCTTCTCCATAAGCGCAACATCTTCACCGCGTTGCAACGCAACGTCAACAAGGAGAACAATGTCGCGGAGCAGCACCTGATCGACATGTTGTGCATGAGGTTAGTCCATGTTGGTGTTCCTCTGTCGCCATGCTCAAGCTCGGTACACAGTGGATTCGACCGGGACGACGAATGGGGATATCGCGCCATGGAACCATCACGCTGTTGTATCTCCTCAATAGCACTCGTGCTTCTGAAGACAGGCATAGTGCATCACCCGCCTGGTCCGACAGGCGAGAAGCAGGTTACCATTGATTACAACCAGATGGCGACGGCGCAGAAGCTACTTCTCTTCTGGCGAAAGCCTGCCGTACGTACCTGTTCCATGTTCTCAGCATGCCGTCACTCATCGCGTGTGCTGGTTGTTCAGCGGAAATGTTGGTGGGATGGTCTGGAGGTCAACCTCGCAGGGCCAGGCGAGCCGGAGAATCTCGTCAAACTGTGGGCAAGACGGGTGTGGACATTGGAGCTGAGCTTGGTGCGTGTCTCCTGGCCACTTGTCACATTGCGCAGGAGACTGACGCAGCGCAGGTTTAGTATTTTATCTCGCTTCTTTCATTTGCTGTACACGCTGCATGATACCGTCACTCTATTGACATGGGACTTCTGGAATACCCTATTTACCCGTGTGACGTACCCGCTGTACCTCTGCACTCCACCGCTATGGTATCAGGCCATCTACATGGGAAGATGCACCGGTATGGATTGGCCCGCTCGTCATATTGTGAGGTCCGACATTGTCTGGATCCACCAAAATCTATGTGCTGGTTCATTCGCATCTCATGACCTACTGACGTCCACCGCATGTGTAACATGTGTAATCGTATCACGCTGGTTGACCGTTGACTCCCACCGACCTCTGAGCACTCCTGTAATAGTGTCGCCGTTCGAATAGTACCAGTGGGTCATACTACTGCACAGTGTGGGTCCGACTCGTTGGCTGGAGTGGTGTCGAATTTTCAAGCATTAATTTACGCAGACAACTACCGAAGCTGACTTAATGGGACATTATCCTGCAACGATCAGGATTTCGATCGTGCTGGCGGTTCTAACTTCCCGGGCTTCTGCGCCTTGTCTGCTCCCGCCACCATCTCAAACTCATCGACCTCGCCTTGCTTGTTGCCGAGTGATTAGTCTACCCGCTATCAGATTAGAATATCCCTTTGTACAAATTTGTACACGGAGATCATCGCACGCGGACTACCATCGCGAAACATCATGGACTTCGACTTAGAAGAGCTCGTAAATGTGGAACAGACGTGCGTAGTTCCTGGCTATCATGGACCGTTTGTCCTGATCGCTTGAAATAAGGTTTTACGAAGAGGGTTACAAGGACGGATTCGCGCATGGCCAAATCCACGGTTCTATCGAGGGCAGAGCCTTGGGACGAGAGAAAGGATTCGAGATGTGGGAGGAACTCGGCTTCTACGAAGGTTTCGCCATGCTGTGGCAAGTCATCCTCTCCCAACGGGGGACAACTGACGAGTATGTACACCTTCCATTTCATTATATTTCTCCGCCCGTGCTGACCACGCCGCTCTCACTCATGCAGTCGGGCAGCTCAGCACATTCGACAGCTCCTGGCCCTTCTAGCTCAGTTCCCCCGTGTTAACCCGTCGACTACAGAGCCTTCTGAGCTTGACATTCCGAAGCTCTTCCGACAAATCCGTTCGCGTTACAAAGCACTCTGTGCGGCGCTGGGCGTGCAGCCGACGTTGCGCGCCGGTCCGTCCTCCACAGCGGAAGTGGATGATCGCGCTAGAGATTCGACTGATGCTCCAGCGGGCGGAGCAAAGAGCGTATGGCCTGTGCACCCCGCGGCAGGTGCGCGCGCCGGGACCGGGGAGCAGCTCAGCTTTTGAGGATTATCTTAATCCTGGTACGGTCGCGTTGCCACAACCGTGAAGGTCGGACATACAATATCGCGCCACGGTCACATCGGGCAGGTCAATCAATATAGTTTCCACTCGGTAGGATCCCTCTGACCGCACATTCTCAGGCATTTCGCCGCTGTCGCCTTCGTCGACTATCGCTGTCCGATCGTCGTCTGGAACCGTGCACAAGGGTGCCCATTTGCGAGATAGTGTGGCGCTTCACTCGTTAGCGATGACCTGTGAGTTTGGTTGCTCGCACTGGAGATCTCCGTTGGTTTCTCATTCAGCTCTCAGCCTTCCGTATCGCGCTGCTGTCTTAGCCCCACAGTACTGGGTCGCTGCTCATGTTTTGTCGCTGAGAAGTGTCCAAGAAGCGAACTCGGCTTCTTGCTGCAAACACCGGATCAGCGAATCCCATGACTTGCATTTGGCCAACGCTGCAGGAACGTAGAAGGCCTTCATGATTTCCCACAGTCTCTACAGCGGTGCCTCAATCCGGCGGATAAGTACGGCTGCTTCTTATTCCCGGCGATCAAACATGGTCTTACAGCGTAATTCCTCCGACGACTTCGTCATTGTGCACCTACAGGATCATCCCTCCTTCCAGCGTTGTTCTCGTTCAGTTGGCGCATGCTGCGCTGGTCCCGCTGTCTCAGTCCGCTTGTTTGGGGGGACATAATCACAAGTTAGCTCCTGCCTGGCTCGTGGTAACGACGTGCCGCAGTAGAGCTGATTGCAAGATCTCCGTACTCCCATCGTGGCAAAATCACCTCTGTCATCTCGTGCTCCTGACCAACTGGTCGCCCCAAACCGCTATCGCACTCCCTTTTTGCTGAGGTCTTGAGTCAGCTCGTCGGAAGAACGCTTGGTAAGTGGTTCGCTTTCTTATCATAGAATATCAGGTCGACCAGTGTGCGCACCACCCTTACGCGAGGCAGTGCACCCCCGGACGTGACATCACGGCGCTGACGACTGTTGTGCCTATGGCTATATGGGTATGGTTTGTCGCACAGGCGGGGCCACATCCGATCGTACCGTTCCTCCGCGACGCCTCTTTGCCTGAGGCGTGGTGGTCAGCTGGCCATGCGCTAAACCCGCTATCTCAGGCGGGCGTGCAGGCAGGACGGCGTGCCTCCGGACTTAACCCGCTTACGCGCGTGCACGGTGCGTGTGTGCCCGTCGACTTTGGCGGTCCTCGACTCGGAGGCATCTGCGCGGATCGCGAACGGGTCAAACATCGCCGCGGAGGCAGTCAGAGAGGCGGTGCACTCGGAACGGAGGACAGCGGCGACGATCCATTTGCTTGCGGAGAGGCACGTCAATCATGATAGTGCTTGCTTCCGACCTTGATGTTGGCCCCATCGCGTCGGGCGGAGCATGCAGTATCTATGTCCTTCGCTCCAGTCAGTCAATGTTCACGACAGGTGATTGCATTGACACGCCCTCCCAGTCCCGAGGTCGCCCGCAGGGTGGTATGGTGACTTATGACGACTCGGTTGAGAGCGCCAAGTCGAGGGTGAATAGTGTGTTGCTATTCACGGCTGCGCACTTCTTACCCGCGTGTGTTCCTCGTGCCACCGATCGTATCACGGTGGAGATTGGAGGATGTCTGAACGACGCAGGAGGCTGTGCGTGTGGATGTTCTCTTCGTCGGTCTGACGGTCCAGCGATTCAGTAGTGGTCGGCGTTTGCACTCGGGCTCTCATGATGGTGGGGCAGATGGGCGAGATAACCCGTGGACATGGTGTGTTGACATGGTAGTTGCGCCAGCTGATTCAACTTCTTGCAGAACCCTGTCTGTCGGTATCCAGAGCTGAGGGCGTGTCGCAGCGCTTCGCTCGCCCGACTCGGCATTGCAGCCTCCTCGAGGGAGTAATGTCCGTTCGCTACGTGAACTCTATGGATCATCTAGCGTGGTCTTATATGGCGCATGCTGCCACCGATCGTCTCTACAAGGGCAATCGGCTCCGCTCCGAGACGATGACTGCATCAGCTGTGGTCGACGACACCGCGTCCGGTGGTTGCATGCCCCGGGATGTGAATGGTTGTTTCTCACCCATGCAGACCAGCACGTTGGTGTCTCTGCGCGGATTCGCATGGTGGTCAGGAAATGTATGTGAAGACGCAGCCTCGCTGCTTTCAGCTGACCGCACCACCGCACCATCGTACCAACCATGCGGCGCGGGCTCTTCTGCTGTGGCAATCTAATTCAACACAAGGTTCACTTGAGACCGCCGGTACGTTCCAGGGAGCACTCCATGCCAGATTCTTTTGGGTACTTCTGTATACATTCTGTATTTTTATCAGTAGCGAAGTCTGAAGGACGCTGTCTGACATGTCATGAGTCCAGGACCTGCCGTCAGTGTACCACATAGCTGCCTCACTTATCGCGCAGTATTCCTACGCAAGGAATTATTTCATGATGCCTGTGATTCTTGAAGCGGCTAGAGGACCTCGCGATAGCGCCCATTGGAATACAGTGCCCTGCGATGGATCCCACTGGCGTTGTGTCTACTGCCGCCGCCACTACATGCATTGGATCCAGAGCGGAACATGTCTCAGCAGTCTCCCAACGCACCCACAACCGCAAACAGGGCACAACGCAACTCTATCGGACGGCATTGCAGCGGTGACGACATGCCACACTGGGAGTGTAGGCCGAGCCGGACAGCTAGCGGCGAGCACGTCGACCGCGGCCGATGCCGTGCAGGACGGCGAGTGAGGAACATACATGACGACGCGCGACGCCGTGGGGGTCTCGTTGAACTCGCTCTCTCCCCGTCGTCGCCCCCTATCGAAATTCTCCGTCAAGGCAGAAAAGATATGAGTGACAAGCTTCATGAGGGCCAGGACGTTTCGTACGTTGAGCACTGTTACGGATGTGTCCGTCAGAGTTGCTGATAGTTGTACCATGAGTACAGATGGCGCTGGGGAGGCGGAAATGCCAGCGGAAAGGTCGCTGAGATTGTGGAAGAAGGAAAGGCTGAAGTCACTAGTAACAAGGTACATGGACTCATGTTGAGCAAATGTCAGCCTTGCCCCCGTCACCTAACATCGTACTGATGCAGGGCAACACGGTCACCCGCAACGCGCGCGAGGGCGATCCCGCGGTAAAAATCGCTCGAAGCGGAGTAAGTAATGAAGTCGTGGTCTTCTTGTTCAGGTCACTGAGACGTGACCTGGTGTGTTTTCGGCCCTCAGAACGACGTCGTGAAGCTGGCGCACGAGCTGAACGAGGTCAAGGAGGCGGAATGATCACGACTAGCAACAGCGCAAATAAATTCTTCAATATTAGACATGTCGCGAGAGATGCAAGAAAGCCGGATAGCATTTGAACAGGTGGTTGTCGTACAAACCAGAATAGTAAATGCCTGTCACGCAATCGTGGTCGCGGCAGTCACCTGATCGCGTCTGTCACGTCAGCGTTGTTCCGTTGAATTTGATTGCGCCGTCGCGCACAGGTGCTCTGAGCTCTGCGTCCTGTTACCAGCGCCGTCTAGATCTATCAGCGAAAGCGAATAGCGATTCAACATGGGCATGCTCTCTGTAGAGCTGCACGCACAAATATTCGAGTATGCCTGTCTCGACAACGGTAGCACCGCGCGGTCACTCGCCCTCGTCTCCCACCACGTCTCTGCCGCCGCGCGCCCCTTTCTTTACCAGTCCCTCTCGGTACACGGACTCGCCCAGATACACGCCCTCATCGAACGTCTCGCCCGACTCCCGCATTATCTCCGTCGCATCCGTCATCTTTACCTGCGCAGCATGCCGCAGCAGGATACAGTGCGCGCAGAATCTCGGGACGTCTGGCTTGCTCTGAGAGATACCAGACGAGCACTCCAGAAGGAGGCCCAAGAAGCCGCGGAACGTTTATTCACCTTCGCCGCACCGACCGTCGAAAAACTCGCGCTTGCGGACGCCCCGTCCATGGTCTACGAATTTACCGCGTACCTCTTCATGCTACATCCTCCTCACCTGCGCGAGCTAGCTGCGCGCGGAGGCCATTTTTTTTAGACTTCACTCCGTTGGTGCAGCCGTGAAGCGACCGAATCGGAGTATGCCATGCTTGGAACGTCTGTATCTCGAGCAGTGCCGCACCCCTTTTTCGCTTCTTAGCTCTGGGGCCCTCAAAGACGCATATCCCGCGCTCGAGTATCTTGTCCTCTCCGGGGTTGTCGTTGTGCGGGACGTCGCTGTGCGGGGCGCCGCGAACAAGGTGGAGGGTGTTGTTCGTTGCATGGGCAGTGAGAACGTAGACGACGGCAACTCGCCACTTCCCCACTCCTTGCGCAGAATCGTCATCGAGATGGGGACCGTTCCGTTGAAGATGAATGCCAGGACCCACGCATCCCACGCAAACATGACAGACATACTTGAGCGCATTGCGGAAGGGTCCGGGGGCAAGATCGTCGTGCGCCACGCCCATAGCCAAGCATCCGAAGATAACCACTCCGTGGCTGAGTGGTTACTGAGATCTTGGTGCGAGATGGTTGAAGGTGGAAAGGGATAGTGGGACGATGTATAGCAATTGCCACTCGGGACCTCGCGAGACTTTGGGCGACATGACGCTCCGTTGGGGCTTGTTACTGTGCGTGTATAGATGGGCTTCAGCTGAAATTGCACATTTAACCTGAGTATACAGGTGTTCCAAGGGCAGTATCGCGGCGCCGCGAATGTGACCGCGGGCTTCTCCCTTATCATCTTCGTATTGCAGACGTGTCAACTGGACGCGTTCGGTGGTGACGCGGCTCTAGCATCATGTTCACCGTCCCTGCAGGCGCTCACAGATGATTGTGGGTGCGCGCAGAAGTCGAAGCATAGGGCACTCGGTGGCTGTTGCACATGAAGTGAAGACAAGTCGACCCGCTCACGGCTGCCGTCGGGATTTCGCGCGTGCCTGTTACTTACAAACTGACAATTCAGTCCAAAGGAACGAGGAAGACGAATATCAGTATTATGGAGTGCGTCCTGTAACTAGGCCACTAAGGTCAGTTTCCTACGACTAACTATCCTATACAAGGCTTGCTTGATGATATCTGCGAAGCAGAAACGGCTTGTCCCACTGATCGTTCGTCTTATGTGTGCTATCAGCGTGACTCCTCCCAAGAACGCATCTAACGGCACTAAAAAAAACCTGCACATGCGGCTTCGAGCGCACTGCCCATGCATGGCAAGATCTACTTACAAGAAAGGGAAACGTTGAGTCGAGAGAACGCCTCCGAGTCAAACTAACCGATGCACGGGACGTGCTGGTATGTTTCTACGCGATTTTTCCCACCTCTCAGTTTGGAACGGGGTGCTCCCGGTCGCGGCCACAGAACCAACGGGTAGCTTGCCAACCTCCGCATGGACTACATCATACACGAGCGACTCGAGTGGCTTGTAGTCTCCGTTGCAGACCAAAAAAGCCGGCGAGCGTCTTTCATTAGTGCCTCGCGGGTTGGGTCGAACATGAGCGCGAGCGAGAACGCGTTGAGGGTCGACCTGGGATCTTGAATGCAATGCGTCGTGTGGAACATGATGACCACCTTTTCCCCGGTCGTCGTTGACAGGCGCGTAGCTGAGGAGGCAGCGGATTATGAGCTCACGTTCGTTCGGCAGGACGTACGCGCTGCTTCGTGACGTCCGAGGCGAAGTTGTCCGCAAGGACACGGTCTGGTAGGACGGAGGCGTCGTCCTGCACCCAGTATACAGGACATCTTGGACAGACTTGGCGGGCGTGGACAGAATGGGACTGCAACCAGAGGGGGTCATGAACTTAGATGGAGGTAGTGGAATGTGAATCTCGATTGAATGGCAGACTGCGTACCGCAAATGTGCGAGTACCATCAAGTTGAATCCTACACGTCCGGTCAGTAAGTCTGAGCAGAACTGACGACATGGCTAGTGTGACCACTGGCCCGTCTAAAAAGACTCACAACGTTGGTGGGATACTAGTCCAGAACTCAGAAGTGGTCTTCGGTCACGGTCAGACTGTTGTCAGAAGTGACTCCAAGTATCATACCAATAGTACCGTCACGAGAAGCCTGAATAGTGGTCCATGACGACTCGTCAGACAGTGAATGTGCTGCTCGCTGCGTACAGTTCGATGATGATGGTATATGTACGGCTGACAAGACAACCTGACTGGAACTTGCACGTACGTATCTAAGTTGAGAGAACGATGGACTTCGGGGCTCCTCAGAGCCTAGACGCGTCTGAAAAGGTTATGATATGTCAGTATCTACGTCAGCAGCGCATCCGAGGACATACGGGCCCATGCAGTCCGAGTCATGACTCTCTTTTCGGGATGAACAGCATACCAGTCGTACTCTACATGACGTCCAGTAATTGAACCGCCACACATAGCCTATCTGCGCGTTTAAAGCGCTCCGGTAGAATGACTAACAATATAAATCAGTTCCCAAAGTCAAGACAGGCAGTCGGCGCCGTAGGACGGTATTGTGCTGTGCCCAAGTTGTTCTCGGAGACTGAGGTGGTTGCCATAATTGGACACTGTCGCAGAGAACAGTATGTCATGTCACGTGACCACCGTACGAGACTACGGTTCGTCGAATGAGAGCTACTTCAAGTTCTAACTATCAATTATACCACTTCAAGAGTTCACACTGGAAAATTAGATTTCTCACGTCGTCACTGGGATATGCTTTGAGGTAAGCTCAACAACGAACCTGGCGCGCAGATAAACCTGATAATCTTCCGCAAGTGCCATTTCACCACACAGCAGGGTGCCAGACTTGTGCGTTCACATTCGCGTTCCTCGATTTGGGAAATAGAGATAGGAGTACGCGGAATGTAACACGTGGATGAACATGAACTGCTGCAACTAGGTTGAGGCAAGTGAAGCACGTAAGGCGGATTGGGCAACATGGCGTGCATACAACGACGCTTGACGCGCAAAACTGAGGTCGGTCTCGGATTACCTGTTTGCCGTGAACAGCAAAATGGTACTGATGTGCCATGGTTGTGCTGCCTTTCGTAGGGCAACAGCGACACGAAGGACATAGAGAAGCAATCTGACGCGATATGAGACGAGCGCCTCGGTGGCTCCCTACGGCGCTTCTACTCCTTTGCAGAATTCCTGATAAACTTGACCTGGTAGAGGGGCCTGCACTTACCTGAGGCAACCAATTCGTCCACGAAACCGACGCAGAATCGACGATGGCGGATCTCAAGGAAGACGTGAAGGTTGCGGACATCGAGCTCGAAAACCGAGACCGGAAAGTGAAGCGTAAGCTCGTCCATTCTGTCCAAATAGACATGTCGATAATAATAACCTATTGCAGCAAAATGGTACCGGTCCACGCTTTACAATGCATTCATCCTTGGCCTCTGCAACCTTCTGGCACCGGGCATCTGGGGCGCGATGAACTCCCTTGGAGCGGGAGGGGGGCAGAAACCGTACCTGGTGAACGCAGGCAACGCGCTGACCTTCTGTCTTATGGTCGTCACCTGCTTCCTCTCGAGCGTCGTAGTCCGGTACATCGGAATCAAGTGGACGCTTATCGTGGGCACGATGGGATATGCCCCATATGCCGCCGGCCTGTATACGAACAACAGGTTCGGTACGGAGTGGTTAGTCCTCTTCGGCGCTGCCCTCTGCGGCTTGTCGGCGGGCGTCTTCTGGATGTCGGAGGCGGCCATCGCCTTATCCTACCCCGAGCCGTACAACCAGGGCCGCTTCTTGGGCATTTGGCTCACGTTCCGGGTCGGCGGACAGATCCTCGGAGGCGCCATCAATCTCGGCATCAACGCGAAGAAGAATGAGGCCGGTAGTGTCTCGTACATCGTGTACATTATCTTCATCGTGCTGCAGGCACTAGGGCCATTCGCGGGTCTCTTGCTGAACAGGCCGGAACAGGTCCAGCGGCGGGACGGCGTCCCCGTCCGGCTACAAATCACGAATAGTAGCCTCACAGAGCTCAAGGAGACGGCGAAGCTCTTCTTCAGCAAGAACTTCCTGCTCATCGTCCCGCTCATTTCCCAGGCGGTCTATTCGGAGGCGGTCGTCTTCACATACCAGTCCCTGTGGTTCACAGTCCGCGTGCGCGCCCTTGGGTCGTTCCTCTCCGGCATAGTCGCGATGTCGGCCGGCAACATACTGGGTGCCTTCCTCGATGCCACGAAGCTCAAGCTACACACGCGAGCGCGTTGGGCGTTCTTCGTCGTGTTCGGTTTGCAAGGCGCATGGTGGATTTGGGCAACGGTCCTTGTCACCGAGTTCCGCAAGACGCAGCCAACGTATGACTGGGTCGACCCGGGCTTCGGCAAAGGCTTCGCACTGTTCTTGTTCCTGATCATCGGCTTCCAGATTCAGTATCTGTACCTGTACGTATACACTTCCCTGTACTCGAATCGAGGCTGACGCTGGCGTAGGTATTTCATCGTCGGTAACCTGGCCCAGAGCGAGGCAGAGGTCGTGCGCATCGCCGGTTTGCTTCGAGCCACCGAGTCGGCGTCGCAAGCAGTTAGCGTGAGTCTTGCACAATCGTATATTTAGCGCGTCGGGCTGATGAGAATGATTTGCAGTACGGACTGAACAGCATACCCATCTTCGCCGACGTCGGCGGAGTGTACTTGAATTTTGGCTTGTGGGCCATCTCTCTATTCCCTGGCTGGCTGGTCGTCCGACAGATCGGATACGGCCTAGGGGACAGGAAGGCTCACCGCGAGGCGAACCTCGTGCACGGACAGGGAGAAGATGAAAAGAGCGCTAGTGTAAGCGAGGAGTCGGGAGGCGCATAGATGTTCGAGCTCGTCGGATTGGCGATACGATGACATAGAGTTGAATAACCCCTGATGTACGATCATGTTAACAAAAAATTGTTAAGAAAGTAGCCATATTATTGATAGACACGAGTATCGTAACATTAACAAGATGGGCGGACTTTCATTGAACTCCTTGTACCTTGATGTCCTTACAGCCCGAGTATGTACGAATTTGCAGCGAGCTGCGCCAAGCGTGCTCGTCAATGTGAGAGATAGGCATTTTGACAGTGAGAGGCTGATCTGCTACAAGTCATGCGCCTTTCGGATCAGCGAGCCTATCAGTGGTGCTAACAAATGCATGTTGCATGGGCACATAACCAGGACGAGCGAGGGTTACAAGCTTACCGTGTAGCGCACCGAAGACCCCATCAACCTCGGCAAGAGATTCGCCTCCAATAGCGTCCTTAGCCAGAACCCTGACGTCGACCTTGCCTCTAACAAGGTATGAAGCGCCCTTGAGTTCCCTCAGACATTGTTGCACGAGGTGCGCTAAACTCCATTCAGGGGAGTCTCCCTCTTCCCTACCACACTTTTGGCCACTGAGCGACACTTTGGCAACTCGCTCGACTTCGGCTAATGTTTTGAAGTTTTGAGGGAGGACTGTAAACTGAGCCAATAGTTCATCGCCTAGCGCCAGCGCCGTATCGAACGGGCTGCGAGAGGCTTTTTTGGGCTGCTTGCCATTCTCGAGGACCTCATCCAGCCAGTCCCATGCATTATCCCAACCCGGATATGCCCGAGCAATCTGCACCCAGCAGTTGGCAAGAGTCTGCTTGACGAGTTTCTGGATCAGGGAACGTACGCGTGCGAACCGTTGTAGCTTTCATGCCAGTGAGGGCGCTGAAATGAGATGAAGTCGGCGAGGCTCTGGACGATCAGATTTTCGGCGCAAAGACTTGTGCATGCAACCGAGAGAGCTTTTCTCTCTTAGCAGGTGCCCAGCCCGAACCGGGCGGGCTTGCGCTTCCGAGGTTCATCGTGACGCCATCCAGCTCGAGTACGACACGGCCACACGCTATCAGAACCACGGGGCTGCGAAAGGTGAGCATGAGTCGAATGGCGCTTACAATCACCATCCATGTATATGTCAACGGGTTTCTCAAGCACATGCAGCGTTCTTTGGTTCCGCGGCAGGGTAGCCACGGTCTCTTCCACAAACGCTGTGGTGGCTTCCGTGTCTTCGAGCAGCGAAGTGGTGAGTGATTCAATCCATATTCACCCAAGGATACAACTGAGGGTACATTGGTCGTGTTCAAGTATTATGCTGCCCTTGCTATCCGCGATTCTTATCTTAACAAGCGCGCCCCTGCATCCTAGATTGAACATTCTGCATATGGATAGAGACAAAGGTTACTGACCATATAGTTACTCCAGCAGGAGGCACCATTCGACACCTGACCTCCTCGTAGAGTAGTAGACGCTTCCGCAGAAATGTCCGATCCCGGCCCTTCTCTGCATAGCATCGGCACCCTTCCAACAATGATATCTGAACAGTCTAGGCGTTTCCTTCCAATGTACGAAGCATTGCATTCGAGTGCTCGGTAGCTTGCAGAGGATTTTCGAGTATTTTTTGACGTCCCTCGTAGTCCAACTCCGCCATGATATCTCTCATAAATCGTATGTTCTTCTTCCGTCTCCTCTAGAGCCTTTGTGAGCGTCCGTGCATGTGTTCCGGGGAGCGCATGCAGAGATATCTCTCGAGAGTTGAACGTTGAAGCTGGATATGACCTAAGCCTGCAGAGACAGCCGATAACAGACCGACGGTGAGAGCTTGGGACCGACATTTTGTGCGGTAAAGGAGCAACAACAACGCGTCTGGTCACGATTGATGTCACAGGCTGCGTGACGGACGCACCCAACGTCTCGGAGACGCCCCAGCAGGCCTCAAAGTTTCGCTGGCAACCGCGCGATTGGTTTCGACTTTTATCGTCAAGACTTCTTGTCTGCTTTGAAAAAAATGCTCATCAAGCTGCATTGTGGTCTAACTTGCATGCGTCTGATCTAAGTGCTTTGAAACCCTTGCCAATGCGTGCCTTCTCAGACGGTACAAAGGCATACTCAGTCTGCGGTGAGTGTACTTGCCTAGCGTCATCAACTGAGATTCAGATGTTACTGAAGCGATGTAACGAGCACGAAGACAACGACGGAATACCAGACGTAACCCTGTGGTGTACACTGATCCATATATTACTTGTGTCTGATACTGGGGTGCTGAGCGCCACTTATTTCCCAGTTACCACCTCCACGGCGAATTCCGACTCAAACTCGGACGGGCGAAGCGCGTAAGGAATACCTCCGGTGCGTGGTATCACCGCAGTAGAGAAGATGTCTGGCCGTATCGGTATTAACTGTGTGGCTGTTCGCACATACTAACCACAGATGTGCAGGGACCCATCTAGCACCTTTCTTCGAGCCCAGAGACAGTCGTTCGTAGCGACATGCCCCACATACTATGGAATCAGAGTCTTCGTCCCTGGTTCTACTTCGAACCTATGCTAGCCCGTCGTTTGACTGGAGATAAGTGGTCATTCAAGCCATCCGAATAACCACGCCATGACCTCCACAGCCATTGCCGACCTCTCACCCAATTAACTCCTGAGTTTCGCTGCATCCGGGGTGTCTGCATGGGTGGTGGTAGGGTGACTAAACGGGCCCAATTTCTTCCTGCTTCATTCCCCTGCGCGGACCAGTGTACGACTGCGGTAAAGCGCTACTGTGTCGCGGGTCCGGACATGCCAAATTCACTGGTACACATTCCAGAAGCAACTACACAGCGGCACGCTGAACAAATGTTGATGAATCTTGACATGCAGGCTGGGGACACGATATCAAATAATTAATGCGTAAAGACGCGCGCTTCATGGTTGCCCACACCGCCCAAACGGTTTCCGATTAGACGTAAGACACCGGGCCCGCGCTCGGCGAAGCCTCATGCTCAGATGAGTTTGCATTGACCTCACGGCGTCAGAAGGGGCTTATATTATAGTTCCTCCTGCCTAGCAGAGTTTGAACCCTAATACGATTTCTCGACTGCCATCTTATAACAGCACACTATCGATCTAGGGTATTCCGTGGCTTAGCATTACTTGCTGAGAGCTACGAAGTGTCAACGACAAGTGCTACCTGGCCAGTGGGATCATGGCGACTATGCACCTCGACCTAGGCCCAACGTTGGGATGCGCTTTTATCGGCTTGATCCTGTTCTCGACAATGTGAGTCATGCCCTCAGCCACTCAGGCAACCAGTTTAAAGTGTCGCTAGGCTCTATGGATTCACATGTGCTCAAGTCATGCACTATTTCTGTCATTATGGGAAACGGGACAAGCTGCCTTTGAGATGACTGGTACGCACTTCATTGTAAAGATTTGAATAGAAATCGGGAGCTCAATTCACTACTGAGTCACCCAGGTTCCTTTCGTATGGCGAGCGAATCCGGAGGTAGGGACGCATGGTCTGAGGCTAATTATTATAATAGGCTGCTTGACGGCGCTCTAACCGTCTCTGATATCACCGTACGTCATGGTCCATCATATAAACTATCGTAACTATACTGCGGGTGGAAATTGAGCTTAACTACAGTACATTGGCAGGTTGGATGGTACTGGCTCATTCAGCACCACGGGGATATCTCTGCCCTTCATGAGCTCAAAGTCCCAAAGTAAGCTGAAGGTCTTCTATAACTCCTCGTTTCGGTAGCTCAACTTCGAGTTACACACCGCTGAATAATCATAGATCATATGGGGTAAGATTCTGCTACAGATGAACGCGAGTGATGTTTGACACTTACTCTCACCCGCCGGCATTGAATTACAGCTCGAGTACACCTTGACAGTGCGCTATCCGAGAATGAACTCATGTTGGAGAATACAGAGGCTAATACACAGCCCCTAGGGCGTGATTACTTGTGTTGCGCAGATGTATGTACTTGTCAGATCTCCCCCTCCAGCAGTAAGATGCTGACATCTTGACAACTCACTCCTGCAGATTCTATGTTTACCAGATACGTCAATGTACGTCCATCCGCATCGGAGGACTGTGCATCACTGAGGACTGCTTCTGCTGTACAGTGGTCCAATACAAATCACGCAGGTCCACGCTTTTTGTCGTTCTAATTCCAGTGAGTGCCTTCCTAATATCCACCGGCCAAGGAGCTGAGTGACCTGATGTTAGGCGGTGCTCTCTATTCTTGCCCTCGGTGCGTCTATTCGCTGAGTAACGATTTGGTGATGTTACCTTCGCCATCAGCATTCACCCTCGGTGAAGTACATCTCGATTCCGTCAAAATCTCAATGCTGATAAGGGGTCTTGACAAGTCGCCGTACACATCTCTACGTAAGTGGATTCTCAAAAAGAAATATTCGTCTTTCAGAAACATGACCATAGCACGCATGATCGGATCGTCTCTGAGCTACTTCGTCCGTTACTTGTGAGCTTGTCCATGTCATTTAGCGTCGACTATACTATGCTGACGAGGCGTAAGCCATGGACGACATGTAGGATCTGGACCGCCGCTGTAGCAGACATCTACATTTCTGTCATTCTGTCTTGGGAACTGCAAAAGAAGAAGACAGGAATCCGGGAGTGCGATCTTCTTGCTTTGCTTAATTTTCTTTTACTGAATTGATCCAGCTCGGACCGAATGATAAACAAGCTCATAACCTATGTTGTGAATCGAGGGGTCCTGGCGGCGTGAGTCTAGATTCATGCTAACAGATGCTCTACGAACTAATCGCTGATATGCTGCAGTCTCGTGCAGATTGCTCTATGTGGAACGGTTCGTCCTGACTTACATGCTACCAAGGAGACACCCGATCCTGACATTGTTTGTGGTAGTACGCAGCCTCCATCAAGCGACAAACGTTGATATGGATTATTTTTTCACACAGCGGGTGCGAAGGGTGCGTTCCAATATATCATGGCCTGAGACATTGTACTCACCTACTATACCACCTCAACAGTATACGTGAACTCAATGATGGCTGTGTAAGCGATGATAGTATTCGTCGTGTATTTGCGCTCATCAGGGTGCAGCCTGAACGCTCGGCAGTACGTCGTCAACACCGACGTCCGTATGGAAGTGCACGGCCTGTCAGATCTTATGGACAGCTCCGCAAGCGAGAGACAAGGGCGTCGCAATAGCGGAGCGAACAACACCGCAATTCATGTACTGCATGAGATCTTAGTCCATCAAGATTGATCCTTGTCGGACCACCGTGGCGCAGCGTATGCGCGCATGTATGCTACACGTACTGTATGCATCATAGTACCTGTTTAACTATTCGACGCGTACCCGGTTGACAGTGTACGAGTATCTCCGAAGCCCTTACTCTTGATGGTAGATAACGCCGTTCACAATGGCAGTTACTAGTTATCATCGTTCATCATTCGTGTTCTTCAGTTCATGCCTGTCCAATCATGTTACAACTAGAGCACAACTTTGCGCTGCCCATTGAATAGCTTCTATACACATTCACCACCATTGAGAGCTCAGTGAGCGCAGCATGCGCCACCATCCTGAGAGCCTGAGAACGCTGCGACGCTACGGGTATCGTTAGCCCCTGGGACATCCATGCTAGGATTTGACCTGAAGAAATTTGTAGGCCTGAAGACGACCCTGACGTGCTCGGCGGGCATGACCGGCCAGTCCTCTGGGCGAGGAATATGCGTGATACCTATCACAGGATCAGAGAATTACCCTCTGCATGCTCAGACGAGGCGTACCTGTAGTGAGGAACACTAGGATATCCTCCTCCTCGAGGCTGTCGTCCCCCTGCACCCAGCCCGCGAGCGAGTCCTCGGGCGTCTCGCGCGTCTGGGGCATATATTTGCCGCTCGGCCACATCCGCCCGCCCTTCTCTGTCTCGACGTCCCGCACGACCCAAAGCGGCTGCCGCGCAAATGGCGCGCGCACCGCGACGACACCGCTGTCCTGCGTCTTCAGGGGCACACTCGCGCCGCGCAGGCCCGCGATCGTGTATCCCGCGAGCTTCCCCGAGTACGGGTGCCGCCGCTTCGGGTTGACGATCGCCCACCGGCGGTCGCCGTCGTAGTTGTTGTCGCGCGCGCCGTCGCGCGCCGTGCGGACCGTCGCGCTCTGCGTGAGGAACGCATTACCCGCGTGGTTCGCGCGCGGGTCCGGTGGGAGGGAGACGATGTCGGTCTCGACGACGCTGTTGTGCAGGCCGTCGACCATCGGATCGACGCGCACGGAGAAGATGTGTTGGTGGTAATGGGCGTTGATCCCCGGTGCGAGCGTCGTGCCGAAGGGCGTGGGTTCGTCGTCGGCCTTGACGTACACCTGCAGGATGCCCGTGAGGCGGACCTCCATCTCGATGTTGCCGTCTTGGTAGAAGAACCAATTCCAGATGTACTCTGAAGGTAGACGTGAGTCGAGTAGGCGATCCATGCAGGGGTCGCGGCATCATACCGTAGTTAGCCAACGTGCAGATCATGCTCACGACAAGTCGGCGACTGCGGACTGCATGTGCACGGCCGCCGACACGGAAGTCGGTATGCTTCCATAGTAGGCCGGCGTCCTCTTCATGGATGCAGATGACGTTCTTGATCACGACTGCACTTCCGTCGTGTGCCGTGTAGGAACCAGGCTAGAGCGGGAGAACGATTCTTCAGCACCACAGATGTCCAAGGGCCCTATGTCGCGTACCAGATAGTGTATTTGTCCGAGACAGTCACAGCCGAGAGATAGCTCGTTCGCCATTGTGCCCATACCATACTCTCCACTACATAAACGTCAATCATTATGTCGGTCGTACTCACTGTGTTACCTACGCGTCGAAGGCATGTTTCCGCGGGTGAGGGTGTTCGGGAGCACCATACGGCACCACCATCTCCGCCAGCGACAGCCTGTAAAAGATCGGACGGACCTCGCCATCGTCGTTATACGTGATTGTAGAAATCGCGATTCCCTCGCGGTGGTGGAACGCTGCATAGAGCGTCAGAGTCAAGCTCGCTATATCCACGATTCAGCACGTACCGATATGCATCTTCCACTTCTGCCACTCGAGCACGTGCCCGTCCATCTTGAAGCTGACGCCCTCAGGCTGGACGACGTGCAACGGCTTGAGGTCATCTCGAACCTTGAAGTTCTCGCCCGGCTTCTGGGCCATGAGGTCCGGCAGGAAGTCCCATGCCTCGCGCGGGGGCGGGATGCGGGGGCGTTGCGCAGCCTCGACCTCGTCCGCGTCCAGTGGGGGCGGCGCGGTCGAGGACGCAGAGAGCGCGCTGTCGACGCCGTACTCCTTCCAAAACGATGATGAGGGAGAAGACTGGGCGAGGTAGCGCGGCGGAAAGTCGATGTGGATGACTTTCTGGGAGATCGAGTCCACGACCGGAATGAAGTCCTGCACAGGAGTGTCAGAGTGATTAGGTGAGACCCAGTACGTCAAGTAGTTACCATAGGGTGAGCGTAGAGGTTATCGTGCTTCGAGAAACGAGCGAACAAGAGGGCCTGCTGGATGCGCTGTTTCTTCGGGAAACGGTCGTCGTATCCGATAGCCCAGCCGTCAGCATGGAGCTGCTCGGGAGTGATGCCTGTTTCCCCCCGATGTAACCGGTTTCTTCATTGACATATGGGCTGAATTACTCACCGACATCGGCGGCTAGCTTCTGTACCTTCTTGTCCTCACGAATGATCTTCTCGCAGAGGAGCAGCTCCTCCACCGTGATCTGCGGTTGCACACCATCCGGGAGCTTCTCTACCGTGTCCACCTCCCACTGACCATCTCTGAGCGATAGAATTGTGTTGTATGAGTTGCTGTGGGCGCATGAGCGTCTCTGATCTCCCTGGATGCCTGAGAGGATCTGCGTACCCAGTAACGACATCACAGAACTGATCGCCGATTGTCAGCCACCAAGCCTCTCCTGCTTCTCGGAGAGGTGTCGTGCACTCACATCGACTTCGGCCCTGCGCACGATCTCTGGCTTTGGCTCCGGCTTCTCGCCGGGGTTGAGCGGGATGCCCAGGAATGCGAGGACCGCCTTCTTGGGGGGCGGCAGCAGATAGCTCGTGATGAACCGGACAGCCTTCACGTCTGTATTTGCGGCCGTGTATTGACGCACTGCAAGGCCGACTTGCACGATCTGTGCGATTGCTCAGCGATACGCTGGAAGAGCGTAGCATTTCACTGCACCTCATCTGGAGTCAAGGGATCCAAAGGGTGCTTGAATGGAGGTATCTTCGCGCGGGTGGTCTCTTGCACGCCGGTGGCGGTCGCGGGTGCTTTATTCTCAACAGACATACTGGATCTTCTTGCAGGACGGCCGGTAGGTGGAATACAGGACGCTCGAGCGTGCGATCCTTCGAAGGCGCCTCTTTATACCAGGACATGCTCCGCCAGTCATGCTCCTTGAGCCGCCATATGCGCCAGAAAAAGAAGTGTAGGGCCTGATTATGACCATACGTTTGTGGCGATAAGTGATGCAGGTCTATGGATAAGGAGCATCGCTTAGATATGATAGTGTTGCCCCTGTCTGCCGCGGAGTGACCGATGCGATCTAGACCGATATTCGGTGGTTCGGGTTCTTCGAAAGACGAACATGCTGCTGCCCACGACGTTCAGCAGAACGACGAAGATGGTATAGGAAAACGTGTGATAGTAATGCTATAGTCTCATAGTCTGCAATTGACTTGCGCTTCCCCAGCGGCACGAGTCTCCCTGCATACCCTAAATATAACCCTTGAAAAGTACGGAACCGGCATCATACCACCCGACCGCTGTGCTCGATAATTTTGCTGTGCAGAGATAATGGTGCATTGGGAAACTGTCAACCTTGCATCCCAGCTTCTACAGGCCTGGTGTGCCGCCGCCCTCATGAAGCACCGCGTCCGTTACTCGAGCTCGCATTGTACTGCGCGTCGTTATCAGAGCTCCGTCAAGCATACGCCCTTGGCCCGCGTACAGCACCATACTGCTATCTATATTTCACAATATGCTTGAGTATCATACTAGCATGCCCTGCGATCGCGATTCCAGCCCTTGGTATAGTTGACCGCAGACATGAAATGCTACATGTAATTTTGGATGGCGTCGTCGGCGGTACGGCGGCGCAGAACCTAGGAGACAAGTGAGACTGGGCGGTAGCACAGCGGGGAGGAGCGCCACAGCAGCAAACATCAGCGATGCGTCGAAAGCACAGCAGCAAACCAAGAAAAGTCCAGGCGAGAGTGTAGGGGGTGTGCTGATTAGACTAGCGACTTGACGAGCAGGCTCTCCAGCCTGCAGTACTCGGGCACGATCGCAGCGTACGACATGAACGCGTCTACGTCCGGCTCGGCTACCTTGGCGAGGCCGAGCTGCAGCTCAGCGTCCGAGGTTGGCATAGCCGTGACGGGGGTGAGAGAGGCGGGGGTGGACTGAGTAGCAGAGTCAGGCGCAGACGCGTCGCCGGTGGGATTAGTTCCGCTCAGGTCGGGAGTCGTGAACGCTGTGGACGGTGCGTCGAGCGTGCTGCCCGACATGGCTGTCCCGGCGGTCGAGCTCGTCACGGTCCGCAAGCGGCCGAGCTCGCCCTCGTTGAACGCGGAAGCAGCCCCGAACGGGCTCTGCACCCCTCCGAACTTGTCCAGCTCCTCTGGCTCGTCCTCGTCCTCTTCGACGAGGACCGTCGCGCCAAGGGCGGAGCGAGTCCCGTGGCCGTAAGGCGTGCTCGCTCCGCTCCCTGCAGCACTCGGCGCCTTGCTGGTCGCCCCTGGCGCGTTGACGTTGGTCCGAATGGGCGCCCCGCCCGACGCCGCCCAGCGTTTGGCAAGTAGTCGACGAACTTCCTCCTCGAAGCCACCACGACCCGTACCCGCAGACGTGCCCTTCTCCTTGCCCCACACCCATCGGGCGACATAGGCGCCGCCGAGGGCTGCACGCGCAGGGAAGCCTTGTGGTGGTGCGTTCCGGTGCGGCACGACCTGTGCGCCGTCGATCTGGGTCGTCGACACCAAGACGGGGGCGTTGAAGATGTCGCCGACCAGGTTGGAGATGGATGGGAAGTTGGCAGCGGCTCCAGCTGAGAGGATGCGTGCAGGAAGGGGGCTGTAGTCATATGGGTCGAACGGAAGACCCACGTTGTTTGTCGTGCCCGTCTGACTGCGCTTCTGCTGGGACACCGGGCTCGGTGATGCGTTCGCGGCACGGCCGCGACCTGCGTTGGGACCAAGGACGCCCGTCGAGAGCATACGGGACCAACGGATGCGGAACGAGAGGACTTGGCTCTCGAGGAGGCATCGAGGGTTCGCACGGAGGTCGCGGAACTCGCTGACCTTCACGCCCGTCTCGAAACGGAATATGCCCTTCACGTGCGAGAACGGGTAGCTGTCTCCCTGCAGCAGCCAGAAGCTGAAAAGCTTGTCGTCGAGTCTAACACCATCCGTGAGATTGATTAAACATTAAGCCGTAACGGAACATACCCTATTGATCCTCCGGGTGGAACAATGGC
Organism: Daedalea quercina L-15889; assembly: GCA_001632345.1. Lineage (NCBI taxonomy): Eukaryota > Fungi > Basidiomycota > Agaricomycetes > Polyporales > Fomitopsidaceae > Fomitopsis > Fomitopsis quercina. The sequence goes on from KV429088.1 coordinate 115,854, forward strand.
GACCAAACGATCGAACGCACTCCAGCTCTTTGTGTACATGTCACGTACGAGCGCTCGAGGAACATCCGCGTTGCGGCTCGACAACATGAGGACGTAGCGCCTCCGCTCGCTAGCGTCCTGCGCAGGGTGAGGGAAAAGGGTGTACAGTCGGGTGGGTATGTAGTTAGTCGCGGGTGCCAACAGGGCATCCATAGGACCAAAGGAGAGCACAGCGTCGGAAGGTGAGGGACATAATGAGAGGTATGTTGAGAGATAGTCCGACGTGAAGGGTGTAATGATCGTCTCTGCCGAAGCCGCAAATAAGGATCGGTCCACACGTCCACACACGAGCACGGCGGTACGTACCGGGGTCAAAGCCGTACCGCTCAACCAGGTATCGAGAGACACTGCCGATCCTCCGCCGTCCTCCCGAGATGTCTACGTCGCCCAGCCATCCCCAGATCCGCCTGCCCTCGTCCCTGCTCCCACCGACAATCTCTAGCACACCCTCATCCCAGTGACTTGGCGTCCCTGTAGGCTGCGGGCCTGAGTGTGACCACAGACCAGTCGCACACGCCTCTGCCTCCCCCATACCGACATACGCCCCGCAGAAGAGGCTCGCGATGAAGCTGCTGGCGACCTGGACCTTGCCCGTGCGTGCCCAAACCTCGGGCCATGCCTCGCGCACCCTCAGAAGCTGCGCGGCGAGCAGCGACGCATGCGCACACGTCCCGACTCTCGCCGACATCAGATCAGGACCACCGAGCGCTGCCTCGAGCGCAAGCGCGTGCGTGTGCGCAGACGTGTCCTGCGCAACCGGCGTATTATGCATCGTGAACGCGGTTTGCGGTATCTGTGTGTGGATTGGCAGCCTCGGGTCAAGCGTCTGGAGCTGGGGCATTTGGCTGGCGTGCCACCAGACGAGGGCATGCTAGACGCCGGCGCGCGGTCACTTTGTGAGTCGCATGCACACGCGGACGCGATCGGACGCATCGTACCTGAGCAGCACCCCCAATGGCTTTGATCCTCGACAGGTCGTAGACCTTGCCAATCTTCTCCATAAGCAGATCTGCGCGTTGTTTGGAATGCAGGGACGACAGATCAGGCAGGTGGGTCGCACGGTGACGAAATGAGTAACGCGTCAATAGACAAAAAGCAGATTTGCTTCCGCGAGGCACTCACCAAAGGCCTTGATCCACATCTCAACCGGCGTCGTATACGCGTCTCCAGGGGTGGTGAAGATGCCGCCATGGGTCCTGTGCACTATGTCTGAGCAAGGTCCTCGGCTCGCCGACACAGATGTCTGGGATAGGCGAGACTGCAGGACTCACTGGTACTCGAGCAATTCGGTATCAAAATCTACGTGCTCCACGCCCACTAGTTCTAAATTTTCGTCCACGATGGACGCCCGCAGCTGGTCCGTTGCAAGTTCGACGCCTAGGAAGAACGCGGACATGGTTTTCGGCGGCATAATGACAGCGCAAGCGAGGGTCCCGTGGCGTCAAATTTCAGAATTGTCGTCCCGTCGAGTATGTCGTCGTCGCCAGTGTCAGAGTGCTGAGGACGGTGGTCGTAAGCAAAGAGGGGGAGAAGGACGCCTGAAGAAGAGAAGGCGTTTGTTCGCAGGCGGGTCCATCAACATCAGGCCTCCCAGCACGAGCGCTTCTCCCTGCCTCATGCTGTAGTCTCCCACGGTGCTATAGCCGGCAGTACCGGCTTGGCCCTTGGGGAGCATCCCAGCTTAAGATTTGACTCCATCTCAGTACTAGTATGTCTTCCTATCCTTCAAAATGATTAACTTCACTCACTAACAGGACGAGTTATGGCGAGTGCATATCGACAAGACGGTCGCCACCTTCACATTCTGAATTTAGGCGCTCGATAGAACTACCTGACTGCAAGACGGGTCTCGAACCTGCATGTCAGTTTGTGGTCACTCGAATCTGTCTGTCAAAGATAGGTGTGTGTTTACCTTCTTCAATGCGTCGATTTCACATGTCCAGGCAGTCCAGAGTGTGGTAAACTTCTCGCCGTCTTGCCGTAGACAAATCTCGGTCTTCGTTCTCCTCTACCTAGCCGTGAACAAGTTACCAAAGGTGTCGTTTCGTCTTGATATATGGGCCACGTATTGTTCAGACGCTTCATGCAATTCTGTTCTGGTCTTGTATTTTTTTATTCTGCAGTCCATGGCACAGGACAGGCCTACCTCAATGTGGACAAACTCCATGATTTGGAGAACTCGCACGCTAGTATTAGCGTCCTGCAGAGCACGTATCCCTCTTCGAACGTTGAATTTGCGTGTCACTGAGGCATCAATTTGAAAGACACAGATTTCCAATAGATACCGATCAATATTAGGCTCCAGAAAACGGCCTAGGTTCGAGATTGCGAAAGATACACGTTCGACCGCGACGTTAGGCACCTGTGGGCTGTCTTAATATCTTAGTTTGCCCGCATCAAACCGTATGCGCTGACCCACCTGTCCGAGGGGATGCATGGATATGACGAATGGTTTCCCGCCGGCCGAAGGGATGCTGTCCCGGAGATACGAATTTTCTTTCCCTTTGCACTGGCTTGGAGCTGTCAATACCAGCTAGGATATCAAGTCCACCAGGCGTCATTGAACTTGGCCATTCTTGCGTAGCTCTCACGGGCAGTTAGCTTTGCGCTGAGCTGCACGTCGTGCAATGCACAGGTTTACAGGCGTGTTGAGTTGAAGACGGCTTCTGTCGTCGTAGTCATTGTAAGTCCTGGAACGCGGTAGCTGAACCTGGGCTTACTGAGCAAAGACCAGCGACCAAGTCGAACGGATGTCGATCTACAGACATCAGCTTTAATCTCGGACATTGTGTGATGGTGTGAAGAGAACTCGCCAGGATGATAGTAAACGTCGTCAAACAAGTGGATGGATCATATGCTAAGGCAGGTGCTTCCGCACTTTCTGTGACTCTTCGTAGCCACCGACTGGCATGTGCAGAGGTTGGCATAACCACGGGTGAGCTCACCTCTGATATATAATGTGAGCTAGAGTAGATCAGCACATTCAGCACTAGGTCGACTGGGCGCACTTTGCTTGGCGATGCGCATACATACAGCGGCCCGGAGTTAGGATCAGAAATTAAATCTTGTGATGGTAGGTCATAGTATCTCCACACGCCCCGTCGCCCGTCTGCTGATGGCGAATCTGTTTGAGAAAATAAAATATCCCTGTTCATGGATGCAGCGCTGCTGACTTACTTGTAGGTCGTTGACTCTTTCAAAGGAGAGACCAGCGACGCACCTGCCCTCGTTACGTCGCAAATATTGTAGCTGTAATCTGTTTCATCTTACTGCCGTATTCACTGAGAAAGGAAGATGTCGATGAGGCATGGGACGGGATGGGCATGTGAGTTTGAGAGTGGCTATATGCGCATGACGCAGTGTTTACGCGTAAGACGCGACGCGTCACGCTCACGTGCTATGACCACGCGCCGGTATGGTACTAATCATACGTTTGAGTGAACTAAACATCCGGCTGCCTTCAGAGCCGAGTCAGCTTCAGACAACAGTAAAGAATAAATGAATAACACTCTCAATGTTCTTGTCAAGGACATCCGACTTGCAAACGCAATTTGAAGGCGACATCTCAATTAGTGCTGACTATTTCGATATCATTCTCGGTATGGAAACGAACCTACCCGCCGTCGCGTCATGCTGCATGACCTACGACGAGATCTCAGTGAGGATCCAAGTTAGAAGCTATCACCTGCCGCCACCGCCGCCGCCACCTCGTGCAGCCTGAAGATTTAGACAATGCCCCACCAACCGATGTCGCCAGAAACTCGTCGCTCCCCACCCGTCCAGTGTCCTCTATGGGTTGGTGCAAAGAGAAAAGCTCGGGGAACATAATGCGCCTACGCGCCAAAACATACCCGAATGTAACGCTCGCGCTCGGTCGGCAGCATGCGTCATGGTTCCTACTGTCAGTTGACCATCCTCTGCTGCCGGCCTGTCCCCTGTTCTGCCTGAACTTCATCACACCGCACCTCAGCTCTCCGGCTTTGACTAAAGCTTCGACTAACCAGACGCGTTTTGTCTACCATGGTGGACCTGGAGCACTCTCCCTTCTTGAACTCCTGCGACTTCAGGGCGACAACGGACAAGCCGTTTTGAAGCTGATAGGCGAATCCGCGGGCCCAAAGCCCGTCATGGAGGTGCTCATGTCTGAAGAAGATATGCTTCACGCTTGCGCGCATTGTGGGAGGTGGGAGTCACCAAGTGGAGAACGGTTTGTCGCGTGCAAGGCGTGTCAAATGCGGTACTATTGCTCGGATTTGGTGAGTAGCCGCAACAGAAATTGAGAAAATGCTTATGATTTGAACCTTTCTGCCCTGTGAACGCAGTGCCGCATGTACGATTCAGCAGAAGACATGCATGGTGCAGACTGCCAGCTTCTTCGACAGGGCGGAGAACTAGAGGTGGAAAATATGCGCCGTAGGCATGATAATATGTGGAATTTGAGAAACAAGAACAGTAAGTGTGCAACGTATAAAGCTGTTGGACTCAACGTCAACAGACCTGAACTTCGGCAAAGGAATTCACCGCCCCTCTGCCAGCGAAGAGCACCAATAGGTTGTGAGTATGACTTTCACCGTCTGGTAGTTGTTGTGATGTAATATCCTGAGACGTGGACGTTCGTATGTAGCGCCGCGCAGCGTTTGCAGTTCAGTTGTGCGAATATCGCTCGTCTTCGATCTAGGAAGCCGCCTCTTGGAAAGCAGCACCTCTGGCGAGACTTCGCGCAGACCGCGTCGAGACATACAGGAAAGGGTGATCTGTGTGTGACGAGTCGGGTGTGGGTGCCAATTCTTGGATTAATTACAGTACATCAGTGACACTATTATGCCTGCTGCTGTACGCTCAGGAGCAATCATCGAACATGGCCCAGCAGGACCTAAAATCGCTCTCAGACCATGTACGATACCGTTAACGTACGACTCACAGCGTCTGGGTTGAAGAAGCCACACTTGTTCGACAAATACAAACTTTCCATCGTCCTCGATTCGGACACATGCAGTTACGGACAACTACCCGCTCAGGTGAGCAACAACGCCGCCACTGGCAGCGGCCTCGCGAGGTGAGATCTTGAGGTATCGTCATCGAGGAAGGCGAATCATCAGTCGACACTGCGGTCGATACTGCGCGGAGATAGAGTAGACCAAGAGGCCGCAGAGAGCAATTGCAACTCTTCGTGGATGTCACAAACCATGACCACTATAGCGAGAGCAGGTCTGAGAGCGACAAGTGATGTTAACATACCACCATGACACTGGTACTTGCATGTTGAATCGCAACATCGCAGGTTGCTCAGGCTGAACGCTGAGCGCAGATCATCCCAAGATTATTCAGACATGCGACTGCATATTCGGATCAAATTGTACCGTACGCTGCCAATCAGTCTAGTGAAACTGAAAGATCAAGTCCAGATGGAGACAAGGTTTGGATGGACAGACGGCATCGTGTAGCATCGTGTGCGGTCGCACGTTCATCCTTACCACTGGCATGCATCATGAGCACTACACGAACGTACCTGTCATCTGCATGTGCCCGTATCATCCTGGTCGAGCGGCCAGAAGAACATCTTTAGCATTGCACAGTCGGCCCGTAACGGAGACAGATCAGATGTGCGCCGGAGGGAACATATCAGGTGAGGTGAACATTGATAGGGCGGACAGATCTGTCTGATGAACAGGATCAGAGTCGATTCGATTCGAAGTAAGAGCATCGGTCTTAATGGTTCAGACGTGATGCATAGTCAAAGCCTTCGTTCGGCCTGATCCCATCCAATCATCTTCTTATGACCATGGCAAGAAGACGCAAAAATCCCCGCTGCCTGAGCTACTAGTTAGGCACGCCTGATGATGAGATGGGAGATTTACACTCACCGCGGGCAAATTAGTTTGTATGGACTCCGAACATCCTAAGAACAAAGCAAGCGGTGGAGAACCTTTAGTGGCCATGTTCGGGGGCCAAATACAGCCCCGGAAAGGTTGAATTTTCACCGGAGAATTCAAAGTTTTCGGGGATTTTGACCGAACATGCTAAGAAAATGCTTCATTGTCTGAGCACGCGTCGCAGATCCTTGGATAATTTTGCGTATGATAGGAATCTTTGAACTCCGAACATGCTCCGTCAAGGTTCTCCACCAGCCTGAGTGTTCTATGGATTTTCGGAGTCCGAACAAGTTGATTTGCCCGCGGTGACTGGAAGATGAGACGAGCATGGAGCAAATCAGAACTTCGGGCGCTACCTGTGACAACGCGCCAGCGTATTGCGTACCGATCGTGGGGTTTATGCCTGGCACCCTCACCTCCGACATTAACGACAACGTAGGAGCATTCTGGGGTCGCCAATGTATAATCTATCAAAACGCAATTCTCATGAGGGAGAGCATGCGGTAGCTTACCTCATGCGAATGGCGACTTGGCGTAATCGTAACGTGCGTGCACGATCAGAAGGGTCCTGTCAAGGTTACGTTCGAAGTGACCACTAGACGTAGAATTATCTGAAGAGTCGTGCCGCCCTAACATCATATGTGGCCTTTTTTCTCGCCTTGTCACTCAGAGCGGAACGTGAAATAATACACGCTATAACTTATGATATAGCATGCTCATGAGCAATGAGTGCGTACTAATACCACTCGTCTTGATAATGCTTACTTATTATCTGAGAGAAGGAGCCACGGAGTGCTGTGAAGATGAGGGTGCAGGAGACATCCGACTGAAAGCAAGACGGCCGAGGACATAAGTAGGAGAAGGCAAGAAAAGGGAAGAGTGCCAGCCGGAGCGCTGACGTTGTGGCGCGGGGAGATATGGGATCTCGGCATTCTCCGTACCGTCAGCCACGTTGGCGGCCCGCGGCCCGCGACTTTTCCATATTTCATCACGCGTACGGTTCACGGTACAATGTCCACGTCACATTCCAACCACCTCAGCTACATGCCGCAATATGTCGATTTGAACATTGGCCTACCGCCACATAATAAGTTCATCTGAATTTAATGTATCAACGTATCTAGCCGTCCCAGCGCGACACAGCCCTCGACCTCGTACGGCAGTGGCCGGGAGACTGTCTGGATCCAAATCTGCCAGGTACGTGTAGTGGACAGTCGGCAGTTGATGAGTCGAAGCTGATCCGTACAATACAATACTGCATCACAGAAGCTTGTACGAGCAGGAATGGAATGTAGATTCCGTACAGGAATTTGCACTGGGGCACAGGTTCCGCGAGGGACAGGTACTTCTTCCGTTGACATCGTGGGTTGGGAAGTAGAGTATCGCAGTACTCTCGAGTTACTTGACCAAAAAATACACGTCGAGGGTCTGCAGCATCCGCGCCATAGTCGGCCATCCTTATTTGCGCTACTGTGATGTTCTGAGTGGACGGCTGACCTTTCTGATAACTTAGGCGGATTCCGACTACCTCCCCCTGTCCCCGGATATCGATGACACGCACGAAGACTGCATAAGGCCCGGCCGGCAGCAATGCACAGCTGCCATTTGAAAGCCGCCTCTGTTATTGTTTGGAGCCTGCAGGAAGTGCGTTCATAGAAGTCGTATGTCAGTATGAGCGGCAGGATGATGAGGCTGACATCCTTTTTGTTCGACACACATGCGGTATCACAGCGTCCATGGTTCCGCCTCATGCGAAACGCCTCAAGGATGTCCGTATGCAGCCTGGCGCTATCCGTGAGGCTAGAAGTGCATTGCCACTCCGTCCCAATTACAGAGGGGGCATTGCTGGTACACGCAGCAGCTACTGCGGTCACACTCCACGCTGCTGGTCCAGTAGTAAAGGCAGTACTTGGATGCGTCTCACGGCGAATGATTGACTGATCGTGAGCACTCACACGAAGACGCGCTGGACGTCGGCCAAGCTGCTGATGCCAATGATGCGCTTATTACAGTCAGCACAGTACCTCCGGAAAGTCACATCTGATTTGCTCTCAGGGTCGTTAGTCTTAGTATGGATGGATCAAAGAGTTCGAACATCCACCTTACCACCGTACGTTTCGGTCGCAAAGTCGGTAATAACAACTAGTCAAACGCTGTCCGATACGTAGCGCTGGGTGTGTATGTCCTGCAGGTATGTCCTTTTCTATCGCTTTCCCCCGTCATGCCATATGCTCACTCTAATCAAGTCTGCGTGCCTTTCCCTGATGCCAGAAGGGTTCGCCTCTCAATGTGGAGCGCAGAGTCGCTGCATCGATTGTGATGGCGCGGCGGGCCCCACTGCTACTCTGATCTCATCGGTACGATGCTGCTCATTCCCTCAGAGCGGTCCAACTAGGGCTTGTATTCAGGTGAGCTCTGTAAATGGAGCGCGTCGGAGTCTGCCTTCGGTAATTTCGCTGTCCTAGACTGCCACATTCCAGGCATAACATATCTACGAGGTCTCGACTTCCAAGGCCTCCCAGGATCCGGCCTGGAATCAGTGTTGTTGACACGCTCATCATTCTCTGGTGCGAGCCCCGCGCGAGCGAAAATCTGGCGAAAACGCCGGCTATGCCCACGTACTGAGGCCCATTGGTGCGGATGACCTCATCCGAAAGCCAATCCTAAGTCAATCTGGTGGCACACCATTCGTTGCGCCATGGGGGATCACTATCTCTACGGTTGTCAAGGGTTAGCGACGCACTGGAGAACATCTGAACAAATTACTGTCGCAAAACTAGTGCAAAACTGGACCAGACATGCTGCCTCGGATCCGCACTTTTCGGTCTTACGCTCGGCCGCCAAATCTGTACTCCGGTGACTATGTAACAACTGTCCTTGTGATAGGCCCGGTCTCTCTGTCTCTGTGACCAATTGCCGGTCTTTCGTCATCCAAGGGGCTGTATTTGTCCTTCTCCGCGCGTGCGAACAAAGTCCGCCGCTTGCATTGCCACAGCGACCGACGCACCTCACAGCGTGCATCGTCGCCATGATTTCCTCTCTGAGCCTGTCCATCCGCGGCCTCCGGACTTACGGCTCGACGTGCTTGGTGACGCAGTAAGCAACCAATACGTAGGGAAATCGATGTGGCAGGGATGCAAGGTGGCCGGTGGGCGCTTGAGCGTTCGACGGTGATTCATACCGCTGTACGGTCAGACAAACTCGGTGCGGTCGTGCCAGATTGACTCCTGCGGCCAAGCTGATGCGACCGAGTCAGATCTTGTGCCTGTAGCGCACCAGAAGACAGCCGGGTCACAGACCCGGAGCTGTCTCACAGATTTAGATCAGCCAATGAAGTGATGTGCGCTAGCTGTACGCCTGCGCAAGCACCATGAAGATGAAACAAGTGACAATGTCCTGCGGCTCGTGGACACATTACTCCGAGCTTCCTGGACATATAAGTAGGGCGGTCTAGCATTCTGGCACCGGTTACGTCCTCAAGCCTGCCTCACGTCCTTTCGAGGTTCCCAGGCGGTCAAGGGGTTATCACATTTCAGCTATGTCTTTTTCTATCAATGTCGCGCACTTCCTCCTCGGTTCTGTCCTGCTTGGCTTTGTTGCCGCTCTGAGGCACAGACGCCCTAGCTCAACGCCGCCGGGCCCTGCAGCCTGGCCCCTTGTCGGTAACTTATGGGACCTGCCTTCGTCACACCCATGGATCACCTTCGCACAATGGAGTGCACGTTGGGGTGAGAGCCTGTCATTCGATGCTCTCAGATGTATTCATAAATTTGTCAAGGTAATATTATGCAAATATCTCTACTGGGACAGCCGTTGGTCATCGTAGGCTCGCGTCAGGCGGCGGTCGACATGCTTGAGCGAAAGACTTCGATGTACTCGGACAGACCCCGGTCGACCTTGGGGCGACTGGTGGGCTGGGTTCGCCTGACTGCCTTGCTGCCATTCGGCCCCCGTTGGCGAGAGACTCGCCGTCTGTTCACGCCTGCACTCGGAAGTCGCGCTAGCGTCGTCGCCTTTGAACCCATCATGAACGTCCAGATTTCTCGCTTCTTGCCCCGAATCATGAAGAGTCCCGACCAGATTGCGGACCAAGTACTCAGGTATGCCTACTCGGTTTCGTAGGATGCTCTGTTCAATATTCATGGTATTCAAGGACCGTGGCCGGGACAACTCTGATGATCTTGTATGGCTACAACCTTCACGAAGATGACAGCTCCTTTGTCGACATCGCGCGTGCTGCGATGCCCGAGTTCTCTGCGGGGTTTATGCCTGGTGCATATCTAGTCGATCTGTTGCCAATCTGTGTGTGTCGCAGTTATTCCTACGTATTCTGTCTGTTGACCGACTGTTTAGTGCAGTATGTTCCGTCGTGGATTCCTGGCATGGAGTGGAAGAAACTGGCGAAAACTTGGAAACGTGACACGAATGCAGTGCTGGATGTTCCATACGAGTTTACGAAGCAGGAGATGGTGAACTTGTATTATTCGATTGCGAGAGTTCGGTTTGCTCACGAGGTGGTTCCTGGAAGGCGAAGGGCAGCAAGTTCCCCTCGTTTGTATCTCTTTGTCTCGGCGAGTCTCCGGACGCGGAGCGAGAGGAACTTGTGAAGACAGCCGCAACGTCACTTTACATTGGCAAGTCCAACAGATTGACTGGCGGGCTTCTCAGGCTAACACCTCTTTCATTCTGCAGGTGCAGTCGATTCGGTCCGTGCAATATCTTTCTTTTGGATCCCTGCCCACTAAAATGTATCATACGCAGACTACCTCTACCGTGACAACCTTCTTCCATGTTATGGCGAAGTATCCTGAGGTTCAGAAGAGAGCTCAGACGGAGATCGATCGTGTCATCGGACATAATAGGCTGCCTCTGCTGCAGGATCGGCACCAGCTACCCTACGTCGATGCCATCGTGTCCGAGATCCTCAGGTGGAAGCCCGCTGTGCCTCTTGGTACGCAGCATTTGTGTCGACGTCGCCGAGCAAAGCTCACTTCGTTCCACTAGGCATGCCGCATCGTCTTCAGCAGGATGACGTTCATGAAGGCTTCTACCTTCGCGAGGGGACCATTGTTGTAGCGAACATCTGGTAGGTGCTCAGAACATGCACTGGACCTCATGTTCATGGCATGGTCGACTTCAGGCAAATGTTGCGTGATCCAGACACGTATTCGCAGCCTGAGATGTTCAACCCCGAAAGGTTTATGTCGTCGGAGAAGCACGTAGCGGAAATGGATCCTCGCAAGATTATCTGGGGATTTGGAAGGCGGTAAGCGGGCCATGTGTCGAATAGCGGGGGAAGCATATGCTGATTATTGCGTTGCGCTTCATAGATCATGCCCCGGTACGTCTTATGTGTACTATCAGGAACTTTGTCTGTTTCAGGCGCTGATCGAGCCGCTTTCAGGCTTGTACCTTGCGGATACCTGCATCTTTCTAGCTATTGCACAGATCTTGGCGACGTTCAATATCACGACATCGGAAGAGCGTGATATTTGTGATGTTGATTACACCACTGGAATCATCAGGTGCGTACTCCGCCCGCCGCAGAGCGGTCTAGTAGTAATGAGTGTTTTTAGCCATCCCGGACCCTTCGAATGCACCGCTGCACCACGATCGGCGAAGGCCGAGGCACTCATTAACTCGGTGGGCCTCGATTGATCTGCTGTTTGCGTTCATGCCACTAGTGCATATTCGTTCCCAACGCGTTTATCACGAGTAATCGTTGTAATTATAGGCTGCACTCCTTCGCCTTCCTTCCCCTTTCGTTCAACGATCCTTGACGATAAGTTTCATGACCTATACTATGAATTAGTTCCTTTGTACAACAACGACCCACCCCTTTATCTTCACGTTATTGATTTAGACATTAAATGCAGATATGATAGATAACCCCACATAGAATAACTGCGCTTACGCATCCTCGATTGTACTTCTCACCCTGACTACCCGCGAGTGGATCCTCGTTCGTTTAACATACTGGTCCTTGTTTTTTGCTACTTCCTGAGGACATCCAGTGCTAATTGCTTTGGCGCCTTGGCGCTGACGAGCCTGAAGTATGATATGATGGCTCACTTAGGTCGTCGTTCTTCCGATCTGACATGCACCCTCGCGATGATTGCAACGCGAACACGTCCGAAAGCTAACTAGTACTCATATTACAAGAAGGTGTCCAAGACCAGCTTCGTTCCAAAAGAGGCATCGCTTTTCTGAAGTACTCCGGCACAAATGCTTCCGTACGCGTCTTCCTTCGCCCGCCACGTACGTCCGCCGCCGAGCCCTCTCCCGCTGCCCGCTGCCCGCTGCGCGTGACCAGTTCCCCCTTCTCCGCCTCAACCGGTTGTGACCACGTCGCGCCCACCGCTCGCCCTCGTCGACGCACCGCCTCCCGCGCGCCCGCGCGGACCCCTCCGCCTCTCAGCGGTGTCTGAAGCCTCCCGAAGAGCAACCTCACACTCTTGCTTAAGAGCTAAGCTTAAGTAGGCAGACGCTACGGGTATGTGTTGGGCGCGCCCGCGGCGTCTCTTACAGCCGCAGGGAGAGACGTAGTGGACCTGAAGACGTTCGTTTGGTTGTCCGAGTGATAGAGCAAACAGATTCGGTCTTTGGATTGTACGTCGACGGGTTATCACTTAAACGAACCATGCATGTTCGGTCACCGCACTGGCTTGCCCTTGCGAAGGAGAGCGCTTTGGTGTTGTACGAATTCGGAATTCCCGCGCTCGGCCGAGTTCTGCACGCGGAAGTATTCTTCGTCGCTATCCCGATATATATGTATGTTATTCTGTTGGAGAACACAGTGGAGACATTCAAAAAGGAACTGAGTATGGTTGCTGACCGAGTGATAAATGATGAATATACTTGGTTTAGCAACATGAGGAACACCAATCACGTGAACGCAGAGCCGCCCTGTTTGCCTGTGCTTGCCGCGGTAGCCACTCTTCGACCAAACCAC
>KV429088.1:165519-188424 GCA_001632345.1 Daedalea quercina L-15889
AACTTTACTGAATGACGCGTACCAGGGTGAGGCATGTGTGCTCCGCCATTGAACAAGACCTCAAAAGCCACCAACGGTGCACCCTAGAGAGCATGCAAGCGTTCTTCCTCAGGGCTGTCAGGCCAAACCTCTCGAACGCAGAGCTCCTTGCAGCATTCGAGGAATTCAGGGCGAAGGCCGAGGAGATTTCAGCATATGACGACATCATCACACAGTTGGATGCGTTGTAAGTGGCATGCGAATCCGCCTATATACGAGCGATCTAACGCACAGGACAGCAAGCGCGCCGTAGTCGGTGGCGTTGAAAGCACGATGTACGTGCCATACGTCAAGCTAGTAAACGGCATCCTCGCAAGATGCCGCGAGGCTCAGCTGCCGGACTTGGGCGGACGATCAGACCTGGACATCATATGCGCGTGCAACGATCCAAGTGTGATCTACGGTGCCCATGATCAACACGACACGTATCGCAAGCCGGACCTAGTGTACATCAACTGGCGTGGCATCCGGCGTGATGACAGGCAGGCAGGAAGCTGGGAAGAAGCGCGGAGATGGGCTGAGGAGTTGCTGGCCGATAAGGTCCGACTCAAGGTGGACTGGAGGCAGGTGCTGGTAGTGGATGAGCTAAAGCGCGACCAGGAAATTCCTTTGTCCGATGGGACGGCGGTCCCATACGCGCCGCCGACCGACAACATCACTAACGAGAAGCAATGTGTTCCGTCTCCGAAGGTGTCGAAGGGTACAAGGCCTGGCTCGCACGCTACGAAGTCTGTTCAAGGTTATATGTCTCATGAATTTGTTGCCGTGATGACTCTGACATGCCATGGTTTGCAGGCGCGATGGTATCGACCGGTTCGAAGCGTAAATCGCCGCTCGGCCAATCAGGTACTTCAAGCAATTCGAAACGGCAGAAGACGAACAGCGGGCAGAGCAACGTCAACGGGAAGAGACAGAAGCTTCCGAAAGAGTATGATCGAAACCGACCGCCTCCGATAATACCGGTGGGCATCTACGCATCCGAGATGCTCTCGTTCAAGGGGGTGAACCGGGCGCATGCGCTGTGCATGCTCACTCAAAGTTTGTGATTCTACGGCGGTGTGTTGTTGTCTGGGCTGACGGAGATGCATGTAGACGACTGGAAGTGGATATGGTATTTCGACAGTGCGGGGGCGATTCAAACGCAAGGATTCAATATTTTCATGCACACCCCCGACTTCGTACTCGTGTTGATGTTACTCCAGCTCTTCAAGCTCCCCCAATGGGGCTTTCCGGAAGAGGCTAACTCGGAGGCACAGCTGGCCGTAATTCGAGGCTCACGTCTACCACGAGATGACAGGACAAGAGCGAAAACGGAAGCGGGATCGACGACGTTCGCGGTGGATGGAACTGGCGAGGGCGATGTGCCGAAGCGCATGCTGGTGAACTCTGCCAGCCTGGTCTACGGGACGTCACCTGTGTTGAGAGGGCGTCGGACGATTGTGTACGACGCGAAGGACCCGGCGGATAGTGAGGGATCATATGTCGCGAAATGGTCGTATCCGCAAGTGACACGGGAGAATGAGGCGAGGACAGTGTGGGTGGCTCGTGACATCGTCCGTCAAGACGAGAGGGCGTTGGAGGCGTTGCCGGACGTGGTAGCGTTCAAGGACTACCCGGATCTGTCGACCGACATCATTCGAACGTATCTCCGTCCATACGAGGACCCGGCGGGGTCGTTGGTGAAGACGGAAGCTCATGCGAAGAAGCACGGGGAGAGGATTCTGCGGTGCATCTTCGAGAAGAAGCTGGAGCCATTGACGTATCTGAATGACCTTTGGTTCATTCGCGGCATGAACGAATGCATCCGGTGTAAGTGTCTTCTGAGTTGTCGATCTGTGCGTGCCGTGTACTCAGGTGTTTTGATAGGTCACTATCTGCTGTGGAAAGGTAACGAAGGGTACAGAGTGGAACATACAGACATCAGCGCGGCGAACTTCGGGGTCGACCCGCTTACCCTGAATCTGAAGATACGCGACTTCGACCTCGCCCGCTTGGTGCGAGTCAATGAGCCAAACGGGCCGCAGAGCACGGAAAGGACGGGCACCACGCCATTTATGGCGATTGAGCTCTTGAAGAAGGGATATTGGGAGGGCGATATCCGGCGACTATATCGCCACGATTTGGAGGGATTTGTGTGGGTCGTGGCGTACTACACCTGGGTCTACGATGACGCGGGAGTTGAAGTCGCCAACTCGCCGGTCTTAGACTGGTTCACGGCTGACTACAACACATGCAGGGAGAAGAAGAATGACTTCCTCGATGAATTGGCGGACTTGTACCCCGGGCATCGGCTCCAAATCGCGAATGTCTGGCAATATACGTTGGGTCTCCTACGGTGGCTAAAGCGAGTGCGTCGTCAACTCGAGGAAGAGAAGGATATAGAGGGCGAGGCAGAGGCAGAGGCAGAGGCAGAGGCTGAAGCTCAGTCTCTCCTGAACGGAGGGGACCAACCCGCCACAGCCGCGATGTCTGATCCAAAAAGCGCCTTTGAGACTTTTTGGGAGGATATCGAGCGTTTTCGCGTGAAGGCGGACGCCGTGAAGCTGACACCTGATGTGGTCAAGTCATTCATGTCGCGGAAGGCAGATATAGCAGCACGTCGCGATGGAAGATCGGCGGCGGGGAACGGAGAATCCCAGGCGGATTGAACCATATTGTTGTGCATACTAGAGTGTGTAGCGATTCGGACTGTAGCGTGTTATCTATTTGCACGGCTGTCTGTGTCGTCTAATGTGGAGTCTATTCACTCATGCCTGGTCGTTGAGATCACTGGGTCTACAGGTTCTCGTAAAACATTGTATTTATTGCGCTATACACCGCGGCTACAATTAATTGAGTCGCTACTGTCCGCCGTCGTCGTTCGCCTCAAGTAGGTGCGACCGGTCTCGTGACCGAACAACAGGGTCACAGCCCGCGCAGTTTCACGTAAGCGACGCGCTTGTGGCGTGGGCCTCGCGATGACTTCATCAAGTTCGAAACAGCGGCAGCATAGCAAGAGAAGTCAAGCCTGCTCTGTGTATCCGTTCTGCGCCCGAAGATACCCGGTATTCATGATACCTTGCTTACGCGGTGTGTTATTGGTTTGACCATGTTCAGCATAAGTCACTGTGTCTACCCCCTGTGCCATGGTCGTAAGCGAGCAGCCCGCCTTTCTCCGTCGCCCGAGAGCCCGCAGACTTCGCATTCTGTATTCCGCAGGGGAGCATACACCGTGTGGGGAAGCGTGTGAGTACATCTACCCGCCGGAGAGACTGGCGATAGGTATGCACTTGGAGAAGAACAACGCGTGGGGCGTCCGGACGTATGTACGTTGCGCGTGCTTTCCCTATGGAGACAGTAGCTGATATCTTTGCCGGTTTGTCAATGGCTGTCGAACGGATCACCCTTGCGCAGTAGACCACCGATTTTTTCCCGGTGTGTACGAACGACTCTGCTTGATGAACAATGATGTCCATGGGCGCCGTAAGCCTAGCGCGTCCCTACTGCTCCTGAAGTTATTTTCAAGTCCCCTCTGCACGCCAGCACGGTACTGCAAGTTGTCGTCTCAAAGCGACCCTCTGCCGGACCGCAGGGACACCGGCACCGTCGGCGGCCTGGAAGAGGCCCTTCTCGGTGTTGCTGCGGTCCGGAGGGATTGCACTCTATACTGCGGACGGCACTGCCCCTGCTCAAAGTGTTCCTTTTCTATCCTGCGGAGTGGGTGCACGTCGACCGAGCATTGAGACGGTCGTGCGGTGGCCAATAATTCTCTACTGTGATCTGGTCTGAAGCCTTAAATGTTATCATGGTAGGATTGCTGTCGGTTTGGACGAAGCGGGCGGGCGAGTGTGAACCGCTCCCGGGCAGTATTGCGATTGTCAATATCTTTTGAGATCAGTCCATCCTATCTGCTGCACCGTACACGAGAACCAGAACCGGAAAAGACACCAACGTGCAGCGGTCCGAACATACAACACCTGTAAGCTATCCTCTCCTACCCTTACGCTCTTTATGCACCCGCCTGACTTTGATCAGTCCCCCCTGTCCATCGCAGATCACGCGGAGTCTCCCCCACAGAAGTCTGCTTACCTCTCGCCGACCTTGGTAGCGGCGGTTGAACACCGCGACTGATAGGCCCGAATTCTGAACTGGATGGCTCGACACATCATGCAGTTTTCTGCATCCTTGTACTCTGAATCTCGTTATTGACCCTACCTTAGTGTTTGCGACCCTACGCACCCCCTCTGATTGTTTTTGTCCGGGTCTGCAACTTAGCTGAGCCATCTAGACGATCATACGATAATGAATGACTTTGATGGCACAGGTCGCTTCTTCCGCGCACCTTCTGTATTTTACTGAAGCTGGAGTCCGACCGGTCTCAATCGCGAATACGGAGCCTATCCGTACAGTACTTATACTTGATTACGACTTGAACTGTCCGCGGAAACGTTCAAGGAAACGTGCGACACCTCCAAGCTTACTGGCTGTCAGTCCGACCACGCCGTGGTGATGTCACCCCGAGAGTCGATGACCGAGCAGAGTTTAGTTTGACGCATTCTGAGCTAGGCGCGAAGCTTCGCCTACCTGTCTCTTCTAGAGAACATGGCCAGCGGTATATATAGGGCTCGCTCTCAGCGATGTAACTCCGTTTCCCCGCTTCTTCTGCCCACCGTCCCGTCCACTGTTCCTCTTCTCTTGGGAATATGCATGCCAGAGTACGCTGCGCATTTCACGCACGCTCACAAATCTCTATGCGTCTGCTTCTCGCGTTCGGCGTTACCCAGTGAGACCACAGTTAACTCCAGGTGAACGCGCTGCTGAGCGGCCCGTCTGTGGAACACTACGGTATCAGTGGGGGTTGCGACGAACGTGCGCTGCCACAGGACCACCGTAAGTACATCGCCCGCTGTCGTCCTCATGGAGGCGTGAACGTCCACGAAAGCTGTCCGACCCGTCTGACCTCCTCCATGGTCTCCAGACCGCCCGAAGTCGACCGAGGGTGGACGACCGGGCAGCCACCGAAGGGCGCGCCATTCTTGGCGGCCAATCAGCGCAGCGTTCCCGCCGGCTGTTTGGGGGTGCGCGCCACTCGATCTCAGATCGGCGCGTGAAACAGTCGTCATAGTCCACGCGGGGACCAAAAGGGGTCAGCCGCAGCAGGTGTCCGACCTCTTCGTGAACGCCAGAGTGCATGCGCAGTGCGCAGCGCCATCCAGTCCAACAAATCGTCCAGGGCCCGGGAGCCCATCTGTGCCACCGCTGCGCAGCCGCTGTTCCTAGTATAAGCCCCCTGCGATGCGCTGAGCCTCTTCCTCTCGCCTCTTTGCTTGTTGTGATACCTTCGGTCAGTCCGTCAGCCGTCGCTGGCTAACGAGAGGGCGCGCATCAGACAGGACCCCCGTCGTCATCATATCATTGCCGCGAGCTTCCTCGGGCCCGTTGACAGCCGCCGCTTCGCACATCTTCTCGTGCAAGCCCGGAATCACCTTCAGCAGTGCCAGCCACCTTCACCCCTTCCACAACGCTATTTTGTCAGCCTCTCTCTCAACCCACCTGCAGGCTCAGCCCTGTCCCCTTTCAGTCCTTTCGTCCTAACTTATCCAATTTCCTTCGTCCGACGCGACCATGCCGATCGGACCCCTCCGTGCCCTCAAGCTGAATCGCACCTCCCGAGCTATCCTGCTCGTGGGGTCTGGGCTCATGCTACTCTACGCAGCCCTGTACATCGCCACCTCGACTGCGCGCGCACCGCATCTCCTCTCCTCCGTTTCAGCATTCCTGACTTCGCCCATTAATGGACCTGAGCCAAACGCCACGGCATCGGCACAGCTACCGAAGCCGACGGAGTACGACCCGAAGCTAATCCTCGGCGAGACGCATAACACAGAGTACGCGGGCCCGCCAGCGGGCTTCAACGGTACGCGGCGTGCGAACGCCACGCTGCTGATGCTCGTGCGGAACAGCGAGCTCGAGAAGGCGAAGCAGAGCGTGCGCGAGCTCGAGGAGAAGTTCAACCGCCAGTTCGGGTACCCGTGGCTCTTCCTCAACAATGTGCCGTTCGACAAGGAGTTCAAAGAGTGAGTGCTACGCTGCCTCGTTGAGAAGCGACGCGCGTTGACGACTGGCCGGTAGGCAAATGAGCGCACTCGTGTCGGGCCCCGTGACGTTCGCTCTCATCCCGCCGCACCACTGGTACCAACCGGACTGGATTGACGAGGACAAGGCGAGTCAGAGTAGGGACGCGATGGTCGAGCAGAATATCATCTACGGAGGTGCGTCCCCGTCTCTGCCGATCTGCTGCGCACTCTGAGCGTGTGCATGCTGCAGGGAGCGTGTCGTACCGGAACATGTGCCGCTTCAACTCGGGCTTTTTCTACCGCCACCCGCTCCTGCAGCAGTACAAGTGGTATTGGCGCGTCGAGCCCGACGTCCACTTCCACTGCGTGGTCGACGAGGATCCGTTCCTGTTCATGGAGGAGCACGACAAGGTCTACGGTGCGCCTCCCTGGATATTCTGGCGATGGGAATGTCTGACCTGACCGTGCGCTCGCAGGGTTCACGATCACGCTGCTCGAGTTTGAGAAGACGATCCCGACGTTGTGGCCGACGGTGAAGGAGTTTATCGAGGAGAACCCGCAGTACGTCGCGCCGGACAACGCGATGGGCTACCTCAGCGAGAACGGCGGCGAGTCGTACAATCTGTGTCACTGTGAGTGCGCTATTCTTAGCTCAAGTTGAGGCGGCTGCGGCTGGCCGATTGGCGTCAGGGACGGTGTCCTTCGTCGATCGCGTTGGCTCGGCGCTCCTCCCGTCAACCGGAGTTGTTGGCCCGTCGGCGAAGCATCCCGGCCTCTTGGCACGCTACCGAGTCCCGCATCGCCGCCATCCTCTATATATATGCGACGTACTTACGTAGGGCTGACGTGCGATGCCAACAGTCTGGTCTAACTTTGAGATCGCAAATATGGACTTCTGGCGCGGGGAGGCGTACACCGAGTTCTTCGAGTATCTTGACTCGAAGGGCGGGTTCTACTATGAGGTATGTGTTCGCCTTCCGATGTGCGAGCTGTACAGTTCACCGTCGTCCGCCCTGTTGCAGCGCTGGGGAGATGCTCCCGTACACTCCATCGCCGCGGCTCTGTTCCTGCGGAAGGACCAGATCCACTTCTTCGACGAGATCGGGTACGAGCACCACCCGTTCACGCACTGCCCGCACACGCCGGGGACGATCAAGAAAAAGAAGTGCACGTGCCGCGGGTGGCGGAGCTTCGACTACCAGAGCTACTCGTGCATGCGCAAGTGGGAGCGGATCTTCAAGTAGGGCGCGGATGGATGTGGGGCGGACGGTGAGGAAACAGGCAGTCTGGGAGCGTAGTTGGATCGGGTGGTTGAGCCACGCTCGCGTCCGGCCCTCCTGGGCGGTGGCCGGGAGCGTCGGTGCGCAGCGTGGGGATGCCCGTCCGGACCTGCCGCTCAGTGGTGTTCGCTCGCCCGGGTCGGAGGGGCAGCCTCGACGGCGTCGTCGGTGCAGACGCGTGTTGATGGGGTTGCGGGCAACCCTCTAGGGCGCTCGCCGTGCCGCGCTGCGTTTCTGGGCAGCGCGGGCGGGGCGCGCGGGGTGAGCAGACGGGTTTATTAGGGTCCTTGACCACGTACGTGCGCAGGGACCCGGCCTGCCACTGAGCGGACTCGGACGATCTCACAGTTTGGTATTCTCAACAATCGTATCTACATCGCTATACATAGGGAGGCGTGCTCCATATTCTCTTCGGTCGCTGGCTTTCTGCAACATGGCACATCTAATACACTATCTACGTTCCCTCCGTTTGCGCTCGCGTGAGCCATAGCTAGGATGTAAGTACTCGGGGATTTAAGTACTCGGGGGCAAGACTCAGTGGGCAGTCAGCGAGAATATGACAGGTTGCTGACGGCAATCTGCCTTTAAGTCGGGCGAAACTCGGTGAATTCGCCGGTATATAAGCGCCGAGCGCTCTGACCACTGGCATCTGGCGTGGGAGACGTTCAACGGTCAGACAAGGATACCTGAGGCACGAGGGTCGAAAGACTTGTCCACGTCTGTCTGGGGAGACTAGTTCAACGTTCATTGCGCATGCTCCGGGCCCGAGCAATTCGATTACTCCCCACCGACCACCGACACGATCCATGATTCCCCCGCGAGATTGCCACTGACCGACATAACAACGCAAGGATGTGGCCATTCTATAACACAGCCGAGTGAGGATGGCTGCAGTAGTCTCATTGACGGATGATTTGGCAGAGTTCTTGCCCTGGAGGACGATACGGATCTAGCCTTTAGTACGTCGTTTCCCGGATGCCACTACAAGGGAACATCGCATAATAATTTGATTGGACTGACTTTGGATGAGCCACTCAGACCGGTTTGTGACTTTGCACTTCAAAACCGCAGTCGCCATGTCGAAGGTCTGACCTGTGCAGTGGTCGGGGTGGATGGATAGTAGGCGTACCATGAGGACGGTGCTGACATGCAGCGGCCTCGTTGAACATGCCAGTCCAGGCCGGCGGGTATATGCACTCGAGGTATGTAAGCTTCCCACCTTCATATCCCTTGGTATCCCCACGATCTACCACACTGCCAACTTCTCACTGTGGGTCCACATCCCAAGTATGGACGACCGGGATTTCTTCAGGCGCTTTCCCCCGCTCCCCACATCCCATCGGCTTCCACCGTTGGCCACCTCCGAGCCTTCTATATCCCGGCCTCCTCAAGGTATCCGTGACCCACGGATCGATGAACCGCTCAGGCTTCAGCAGCGCTCGTATGGCCAACGCCTTCCGCCCAGTCATAAGATCACGGATGCTTACGAATCCGCTCGAAACCTGGGCTACAGCGATCGCGGGCAAACCATGAGCAGTTACCCCGCACACCGGGTTCGGAGCCGGCAAAATGCACCTGTGGGCTATACCGTGGTCCCTCTGGACTCTCGGTATGCGCAGGGTGATCATAGTCAGCAGCAACGCGTGTTCAGAGGTGATCGTGCGCCCACTGTGTCTTTGCCGCCTATTACTACCTTGCTGCAGGCAAGTGCTGTTACCGCTCTATCCCGTCAAGGACTGTCCTCACGCATGATATCTCAGCTATCCGATACGAGGAGCAACATATCACACAGACCTGCTCATTCCATCAGTGGCCAGTTCGGACAATACAACCCCCGCGGTGTACACAGGGAATCTCACGACGCGCTTCGTAGCAGGACATCGCCCAAAATGCGTATAGACCTTACGGTGCGCAGATGACCACAGTGATACGCGTCCGGGTAAGGCAACACGAGCGGCCACGAACGATCAGCTCTGAGCCTGCCTACCGCCCGCATGCTCGTCCTTGTGATTTAGAGCGGTATATGCATGGAGAGGTGGAGCGCACTGGAATGACGGACCGTGTACCCCGATACGCTCCGGTGTACAGACACGCATCCACAAGCCCCGTAGCGGCTGTAGCATCACGTACCGCACTCAATTACCCGCTCGCGCTCAACCTCCAGGCCGGGAACCTTTTCGGGCGCTCACAAGCGCCCTTACATACAGAAACGCCGGCTGATCTACATAGTCGTCGGCCCTCCCCTGAACACGGGGTTTCGGAGCGGGATACGCTGAGGGAAATGGGGAGCGGAACGACAAATGATGTGCCTCATCGTCCTCCAGCACACCGATTCGCAGCCACGAGCTCCGTAGCAGCTGCACCGCGACGTAACACCCTTGGCTTCTTGCTCAACCCCCAGACCGGGAACCTTTTCGGGCGTTCACGTACGCCTGTACGCACGAAGACACCACAGACGGATCTACACAGTCGCGGGCCCTCCCCTGGACACGATCTAATACTCTTTGGACGGTTTACGCAGCAACAACAGGAGTCGCGTAGTGTACCGCGTCCGATCCAGCCCCAGCAGGTGGGCACAATGGACGTGGAGACTGGGCGGCCATCCCCGCCGTCTTTGGACCGTATCGCCAATGATGAATTAGGAGAACACCTCACGCTGGACATGCTCTTCGACCCTGCCATCCCCGGAGAGAAGCCCAACTATCCGTACCCGCTTCTGGTCAAGGCTGCCATTCTCGGCAGCCCGCGACGTGCTCTTACGCTGCAAGAGATCTTCAGTGCGCTTGAGGAAAGGTTCGACTGGTATAGGGACCACAAGGATGGTAAAGCGTGGCAGGTCTGTACTACTTAGTCGACATGTATACGCGAAAGGCACTCACGAGGCGGGATACAGAGATCGATCCGCCATAATCTGTCTCTGAACAAGATGTTCCGCAAAGTCAAGAGGCCCGTTACCGAACCCGGAAAAGGCTGCTACTGGACGGTCGACTTCACCGCCGGCCAGGGCAACAAGCGTGCCAAGCGAATCCCTAAATGCCGGAGCACTAAACGTGCTACCGAAGGTGACAGTCGGCCTGCTTTCCGCTGGGTTTTTGAATACGGAGGCAGAGACACAGAGGATATCAGTCGGTCTCTGTCAATGTCGCCTTACCAGACACCGGGGGCAAATCAGATTTTATCGACTCCGAACATGCTGAGAAGAGTGGCGGCGGTGGAGAACCAGTAACGGGCATGTTCGCGCCGCGAAAACCCTCAGTAGATTATTTATTTTCTTTGGGTCTTCGGAGCTTTGAACATGCAAGGACCACACAATGTGTTCTGGCCCGGAACATTTGTCACGTTTTCTTAGCATTTTCAGGAATGGATGCTGGGACGAAAACATGAAATCTTCGGCAACTCTTCAGCGAGCGACAGTTCCAGATTCAATTTTGCCTTTGTCAATAGCAAAATGGAGACCGAAACTGGAAAGTACATTTTATATTTTCTGTCACATGTTCCCCGTCCGAAAGCGATGCCTGTCCTGCGCCTGAAGACTTTGCACGTGCGGGCCTGGAACATATTATCTACACGGACGCAGAACATGCTAAGTACATGATATATTTTTGCCCCCCCGAAACAGAATAATGGCCAAACATACAAGAAAATATTCTATTTTCGGGGGGTGAAAATATATCATGTACTTAGCATGTTCTGCGTCCGTGTAGATAATATGTTCCAGGCCCGCACGTGCAAAGTCTTCAGGCGCAGGACAGGCATCACTTTCGGACGGGGAACATGTGACAGAAAATATAAAATGTACTTTCCAGTTTCGGTCTCCATTTTGCTATTGACAAAGGCAAAATTGAATCTGGAACTGTCGCTCGCTGAAGAGTTGCCGAAGATTTCATGTTTTCGTCCCAGCATCCATTCCTGAAAATGCTAAGAAAACGTGACAAATGTTCCGGGCCAGAACACATTGTGTGGTCCTTGCATGTTCAAAGCTCCGAAGACCCAAAGAAAATAAATAATCTACTGAGGGTTTTCGCGGCGCGAACATGCCCGTTACTGGTTCTCCACCGCCGCCACTCTTCTCAGCATGTTCGGAGTCGATAAAATCTGATTTGCCCCCGGTGAGAGCCAGCCCTAGACGCCGCGGCTTCGCCGGCCGGTCTTCAAGAAGCAGAGCGACGTCGCGCTCCCCAGCGAGGAGGATGTTCCTGACGTGGGCCACAGGTTCAAGACGCAGAGAATCGCAAGTCCAGATCCGCTGCGCGACACCTGCTCACCCTGCTCAACCTGCTCTGCATCCAACCCCACGTCGTTTACTCAGGAATTCAAGTCAGAATTCACTGCCATGCTCGGCCAGTTCTCGACGCGTCCTGCTCAGAGCGTCAGGAGCGACGATCTGCCCTTTGGTCGACCAGTGCTAGGTCAGTATCTGCCAGGGCGGGGTTTCTCTGTCTGGGATTCGAAGGCATCTTTCAAGGCAGCCCCTCTTGTGAGACCGCCTACTCGGGACACGCAGATTCCTGCTCGAACGTTCGACGTTTTGGCCTCGCACCGTGCTGGCGCTGCTCATAGCGCTGGACATGGCTCCAGGACGCCACCTCAAGCTATCAGTGGTCGCGCTGACTTCTCGGCGGCGACCGATTCAATTGCACAGTCGACACAGCCCTGACTCGACGTGTGGTGTATTGTCCGTATTCGACTCCAGCACTCGGGCTGCCTCTTCCGAGACCATGGTGTTCATCGAGTGGACGAACGTCACTTCTGCATTGGGTGTCACGAATGCCGGGAACGCGGCAGGGCCATGAGCGCCATACTTACATCTACGGCAGCCTAGCTCCTTGATCGGTATTCTCGAAGATCACCCTAATTCTTCAAAACCCTTCATGCCTTCTGACGATCCGCACATTATGGACGACCCCTGTGCATACAATGTATTCACCGTTGAGTCCCATGCATGCGAGCCCCGCTTGGTAGTAATCGCTCAGCGAGTATGCCACTATGTAAGTGTTCGGATAATATTCAACTTTAGATAAATCTGTAGTCCGATGCATACTGTTTCTCATGTAGTAGTTTACTCTATCGGCTTGCTGATAATGTGGTGCTCCCTGTGTGCTGCTTCATCCTATAAGTTGCGAGTGAGCTTAGGACGGCTTCCTCACATCGTACGAAGGCTAGGAGCATGACAGTTCGGCACTCTGCCAAAAGGTCAGCTCGGTGGATAGCTTGATAGACACAAACCATGGGGTTCGGGTACGGAGCACGATAAGACAAGATTCAACGAGATTTAACCCCGCGTGCCACCAGTCGGAAAGATCAAGACCATGACGGCTGGTTACGGTATTCAACCGCAAATACCTAAGTAATGCATCACGATCTTCGATGACCGAGAACATACATGGAGCACGACTCCTTGTCATGGTATACCTCGTCCATGCTGGGTATACACGTCGCTTGTACGTGGCCGATGGGACGAAGGGGGACCAGTATGTGGCAAAGGAGAACCTAAGGGTGCTTATATATGCTGCGGCTTGTCCGAGTCAAGGAGGCTGACTGCGGGCTGCCCGCGGTAATGTCGATTTCAATCTCACCTGCGCCAGCCTCACTTGACAGCCTCTCCGTCTGCGCATGGGACACGGCTGTCAGTACAGGTCAGCCTTCGGTGGCCGTAGACGTTCTTGGGGATGAGTGGCTGACGAACGGGTGCACAGGTGACTATTGGTTGCTTAACTGTCGTTCTAACGTCTCCGCTCGCCACCTCTGAAGTGGCTCACATTCTGCGGTGCAGCCAGTCAACTAACAAGTGAAATATGATCATTGGACATGCCTTGCAGATACTGTATGTGTAAAGCGAGCCTGAGGGCAGCGAGGATGGTGGTGAGGACTGTCCACTGCACATGATGTGACAAAGCGTACACAATACAGCCCGATGTCCCCCACTCCGCGACAACATGCGACATCAGGACGACCACAAACAGCCGGACCATAAGGTTCTCTGGTCCACATGAATGATGAATCGGGGTAAGAGGGATCTTGGATGGGCGTGGTCAACGTTGGAATGGCGGCGACCGCTGTAGGGAGAGCAAGAAGCACATGCACAGGTCGAGATGTAGCACTTCACTCGAGAGCAGGGCTGTTATCGTCGGGCAAGTACGGCCGCGCCGGCGGGAAGTCCTTTAGCGGCTCACTGAACCATCCACGATCAGTCGCACCAGCCAGCCAGTCAGTTGTATTCTAAAAGACGAAGAGCTCAGATGACGCACGTCCGGATGTCCCACACGTCTTCGCTGCTCTTCTCCAGCCTACGGCGCGCCCACCACTCCGCCCGCCGGCGGATCCATGCCTCGCGTTTCTCCTCGGGGTGTAGACCCTTCAACGACATGCAAAATTTGAACTCGGCGAGCTTCGGCCCGCAGACGGACATGTGGCCGTAGCGGTAGATCGAGGTGAGCTGCTTTCCGACGACTGTATAAGGTGCGCTCAGCTGAGACTCGACATGGCTTAGTTAGTGACCATACTGTTGCAGGAGAGGAAGTCATCGAAGAGCGTCATGCATCCCGGGATGTCGTCTGGCGTAGGATGCACCTTGCGGAGGTATGCTTCCTCCTGCTTGACGGCCGTCTCGAAGTCGTTGGACATAGTGTGCCAGTCGTTAGAGTGAGATGAGAACTTCTGCGGAGAGGTGGAAGCCTCCTTCGACCTTAGAGATAGTCGTCGATACAGACGGATGAGCGTACAGCGTCGCGGTGTCGACTTGCAAATTGATGTCGAACGCTGTTAGACTAAGCAAATAACACTGTTACTTACGCAGGTCGACATACACAAGATCACGTGTGACGTATCACCAGAACCTTAGAGAGCGCGTCGTTTGGGGTGGTGCGTTTCAACGCTTACTTCCGCACGAGCATAGTTCAGCGGCGATCATGTCTTGACCATATCGTCCCGCTCATAATCTCCAACCCCATTTTCGTTACCATGGACGCATAAACCGAAATACTAGTACAAGGCTGTACAGATCGTGTGTGTACTTCACATACAGAGTCAAAGATCTAGAGACAAAAACCCGCACTTGATAATGAGTCCATCCGAGCGACAGTCAAACCCCCGTCTCGGCAAGTCACTTATCGACTACGTGCGCGAAGGGCATTCAGAATCTCGGAGCGACCCTCTCCCAAGTCGAGTTCGTACCGCTCACGTACCAAGCAGGCGCCTCCTGGATCCCGAGGTACTTTTGGACCATGATAACATCCTCCTCGGGAACGGTACGATCCAGCTCGTAGTTCGAGTAGAGGGAAATCACAAAGTGAGAGGGATAGTGGAGCGCACCGCGAATACTGAACGGCCAGTTGTAAGTGTGAAGATGACGCAGAGGGACACCAGCCTCTCTTGCCATAGCCCACAAGGCATTTTGTGCAGACTCAATCTCGTCCAAAACCACCCCCCCTTCCTCGTCGTCTTCCTCGTCGTCTTCGTCGTCCGTATCGCCCCAATGGATCCTTGACACATCGCTGTCAGAGTCGTCAGAGTCATCATCTGACTCGTAGAGCTTCTCGCCCGAGGGGGTCGTCGGCTTGTGGACTTTGCCAATAACGGTGTATCGGGTGAGCTTGTGTTCTTCGGCGTATGCGAGGAGTCTTGGGAGAAGGTCGCCAATTGACCAGCCGTAGAAGAACATGGGGGGTTTCCACATCGCGTTCATATCTGGAATCAAGCTACGGTGGAGCCGCGAAAGCGGATTCATGCTCGAGACGCATCCAATTCTCTGTCATAACTACGTGAAAAAATGGTGAAACTATGATTGGACCCATTCAGCTTACCTCGGCGGTCAAGGCCCCACGCTTGAAGGGTGGCTGGTCGTACGGAGGAAGGAGCTTGCACTTCTCGCCCGGGGGATCCACGGACGGCAGGGCAATTGTAGCAATTCTGGAGCTTGATAGAGGCATATTTGGCGAGATTTTTTGAGGCTGAGGTGGGTGGGTGTCAGCGGTGTGGTTGCGGGGTGCCGGTGAGTGTCTTGTCTCTAGGTGTATGGTTCGGTGGCTACATTCTGGCACTATATCCACAGACACGATCACGTGCGACGTGACACTCGTTTCAACGTGTTTCCACGCCCGTCGCTCACGAGTATACATAGATCTTATTCAATATTGTAGCAACTGGCTATCTGCGCACGCGGCGCGTTAAGCTGAGCTCACATTGGTCGGCCGGATCTTACTTCGCGTGTTGCACACTTGTAGCTTCCTTGCCACCGAGCATGGTGAAGATCATTCCGATCACATACACTATTTCTACAGAAATGTACGTACAGTTTGGCCATTCGCTACATATGCAGTCAAAATACCATAGAGATGCCACTTGCAAATCATTACGGACCCGGGCAGAAAACGGTTCACCACCTAGGAGTGACCCTCTCCCATGTCGCGTTCGTACCGCTCGCGTACCAAGCAGGCACTTCCTGAATTCCGAGGTACTTCTGGACCATCACAACGTCTTGCTCGGGAACGATACAATATAGTCCGTAATTCGAGTACAGGGAGATCACCATCTTGGTAGGACACTGCAGCGTGCAGCGAATGTTGAACGGCCAGTTGTAGCTCTGAGGATGAAGCAGAGGCACACCAGCCTCTCTTGCCATGGCCCACAAGGCATTTTGTGCAGAGCCAATCTCGTCGAGAGCTTGTGTTTCTCGGCGTATTCGAGGAGTCTCGGGAGAAGGTCGCCCATTGACCAGCCATAGAAGAACATGGGGGGTTTCCACGTCGCGCTCATATCCGGTATCAAGCTGCGATGAAGCCTCGGAAGTGGGTTCATGCTCGAGAGACGTTTAATTCTCTGGCACCGACTGTGTGAGCAAAGTACGACACGGTGATTGGGTTCATTCAACTTACTTCAACGGTCAATGCCCCACGTTTGAAGGGTGGCTGGTCGTATGGATCAAGGAGCTCGCGCTTCTCGCCTGGGGGGTCTATGGATGGCAGCGCAATCGTATCAATTCTCGAGCTCGATAGAGGTATACTCGGCAAGATGATTTGAGGTGTACGGGTGTCAGCGGTGAGCGTCTGACGCTGTCTGGTTCGCTGCCGCGGCCCGCCACAATCGCGACGCGTCGAATCTCGATGTTCGTAAGCTCACGTGATGGCTATGTCCGTTCGGCGCTTGTGCGTCAGTGGCTGTTTGATTCGGACGACGTGAGTCGCGATCGCGAATTGGTCGATACACAACCTTTTCACCGTCCTCCCAGCTAATTTCCCGCTCGTCGTAAAAGAACCATGGAAACGTCTCTGCAGGTATTGAAGAAGGCAATATCAAGGTCAAAACTCAAGGACAAGCGCATACATGCTGCAGCG
The DNA here is from genome assembly GCA_001632345.1 of Daedalea quercina L-15889. Classification (NCBI taxonomy): domain Eukaryota; kingdom Fungi; phylum Basidiomycota; class Agaricomycetes; order Polyporales; family Fomitopsidaceae; genus Fomitopsis; species Fomitopsis quercina. The sequence goes on from KV429088.1 coordinate 182,227, forward strand.
GTCCAGCAGGTTTCTTCACTGATCGCTGTGGTTAGCATGCCTTCCTTCTCAGGCACGTTCAGTATTTCCACCTATCATGCTGCAGGAGCCCGCAGAAGATACCAAAAGAAAGCTGCTCAAAATTCTTCGTCAATCACTTATGCCTATTTACTCGGCATACCCGCTCCCCGCATTGCAGTGGGCGTCGACGCTGTTTCACACAGTATACCATGAGAAGGTTTTGGCGGCACTTGGAAAGCAATTGCCTGAGGAGAAAAGGGAATGGGAGGATGTTTTGACCAGTCTGTTGTCTGGTGTTTTGGTGAGTACAGTGGTTCTCGCCTACAGGCAGAACTCTCCTGAAACTTGTCCAAGGATTACTTAGACGACAGCGAGTCTGGTACGTTCTAGTTCAGATTTCGCAAAAGCCGAGGTTGATAGCCCAACAGACAAGGTCAAGTGCGTCGCCGCCAAAGACGCCATTGGGGCTGCTCTTTATCCAGCGCTCTGCGACATATGTTTCTCACTGACCGCGCCGATGCAATCAGTTAGCCTACGGTGCACGGTGCGTATTTTGACTTTATATATGCGCCACCGGGTGCAATGTCCAATCTCACAGGCATACACGCTGCTCTCCGACGCTGCCGCCTCGCATATAGCGAACCAGAAGAAGCTCCGCGACCAGGCAATTCTTGGAGGGCGAGTACATTCCTCTCGCAATAGTCGTTTATCTCATTACGGACGCAGAGAGCGTCTCGGAAGCTTGGTTTGGCGCACGAAAGGTGAGCTATGCCGATGTAGATTTAGACGGTCTAAAACTGCGTCCTAGACTACCTTGCTTTGGAATCTCTCCTGACTCTGTTCGCGCGCATTCTTCCTTCGCCTAAGGATTCCAACTCTGGCTCAATGAAGCGCAGCGTCTATATCAAATCGGTCTTCTTGTCGCCTCAGCACACGGAACACACCAGTGTCGGACAGGCGATCGTGCAGCTTCTGGAGTACGTGTCGTCGAACGAGTGGGAGGAGACGTGTAGACAGATAATCGATGCCCTTGCAGCGGCTTACGTGGCATAGTGAGTCTACGCAGACTTTTCGAGACAATTCTGCTCACAAAAGGCTCAGTCCGCAACCGTTTGTTATCGACAAAGTGAAGGCATGTGATGAGACCAAACTATGCGACAGACTTTATGTGGACGACAAGGCGTTTCTATTCAACGCTCTCATCGGGGTAAGGAGACACCTCACTCCGGCTGACGTTGGCTGACTGTATGCGCCCGATATACGAATGCTTGTCGACGTCGACGACTAGGACGATCAATGTGAAGCTTTGGAGGTCCCGTACACTACCATTCGCAAACTTGAGGTCGTCCCAGGACCGGCGGACGGCTCCGTCGTGAATGTTTCCGTGAATACGCCACCGGTCGTTGGACAAGTCCCCGTCAGGGGCACTCCGACCGCCCCTCTCATAGTCACCTTCACGCTTTCAGGCGCCGACGTCCATCAATTCTACTCCGCCGCTCGGAGCAGGAATCTGGTAAGGACGACAGCTGGAAATTTGCACACTGTCACACGACTGACTACTGCATTCAGGGGAGACTACTGAAGGACGCCCCGCACAAGCTGTCGTTGGCGGAGACTCCAGCTTGCCTCGATTTCGATGCTCACGGTCATCCAGTGAAGGAGCTGAGCCAGTCTGAGGTATGTTCAATGTTCTTGTACTATCGAAGGCATAGCTTTTACGTCGCGCTCATAGCGGATTGAGAACGTCGAGAAATGTACGTGCCTCGAACATAACTTTGATCTGGCGACGGTTCGTAGACTCAGGAATACGCACGTATTGATATCCCGCGCTTTACAGTCTATCAGACTAATCAAAGCAGCGACGACTTGTTGGTAGCTTCGCCTCAACGTGACGTTTCCGGAGGGAAATCTACCAGTTCAAAAGTTGCCTCGTCAGCGCCCGCCGTTCCACCAGCTGTCGAATTAGCTCAGAAGCAAATACGTCTCCGGACCGCAACCAAGACGGCAGCGCCCCTCACTGGAAAGACCACCTGTGTCGATGCTTCAGAAAAACCAGGCACCCGCAAAACCCGGGCTACCACTAGCAAGGTGAGGGCTCCCGCCCAGAAGTCGCGTACGGATGCTATGGCTGCTCCCTCGTCTGCTCAGAAAGAGGCTGTCATGGCCGGGAAACCCGTGAAGGTTCTCAGTCGCACTCGCTCGCAGAAGATACGAGAGAAGGTATTCGGCGCTAGCGATGAGGAGCTCTCTGAGGTCTCGGATGTGGATGATGCTCCCTTAGTGTCGAAGACCTCTCGGCCCGCTCAGGCGACGAACGACGACTCCTCGACCGAACGGAGGGCACCCTTGATACCCAAGCAGATTCCTCCTGCCGTTCGCCCCGGCGCTGCTAGGCGCGTGCTTGACTCTGACGACGAAGAGACCGGATATCGGGATTCTGCTGATACTGCTGCGACTGGTCGACGGCCCACTGGAAACAAGAGGCGTGTTGTTCCCCCTAGCCCTGAGCCCGGCGATGACAACGGCGTCTCCGAACCACTCGACAACCACTTCGTTACTCCACCCAGGTCTCAGGTGAACTCTGCTCCGGCTCCTTCTACGCCAGCGAAGCCTCCTGCAGGCCGGCTTCCCCCTCCGCAGCAGCCAAGCTCTCCTGATGTCGGTATACTGGATGCTATGCCTTCTGGTAATGGGAAACCTCTGTCCAAGGGCGACAAGCAGACACACCGCGCTCTAGATATCGCCGCGAACCGCGCTACTGACTCGGTTACCTCTGGCAATGCTGCTTCATTGTCCGACACCTGTGTCGCTCCGAAGGACCTTCTCAAGCCCCGCGGTGTCGTGCAAGATGTCGATGCTGAAACAGCTGCACCCGATCGCGTGATCATCGAGCGCACTAGGAACGGAGCGAACTCTCGGCGCACCCCCGAACCCAAAGATAAGCGCAAGGAGTCCGGCCAAATCACATTTGACCGTATGGAATCAGAATTAGTGGACCACAGTGCGTCTTCTCCTTTCTTTCATACCCTTGTTGCTGAGCTCCGGGAAGTTATGAACAGTTCGTCTCCGATCCCCGTTATCAAACCTGAGCGCACGTCAGTCAAGGCAAAGCTCCGGAAGAGGGATCAAGCATTGGTCGAGGACAAGAAGGCAGCACATGTGAAGACATCCAAGAGGAAGAGAGTGGCTGTGGCAGAGCTCGAGGCCGAAAACGAGAACGCTGAGCCTCCTGTTAAGAAGCCACGCGCAGAACGCCTGAGTACAAAGCCTAGTCCTCTACCGAGAACGCGAAGAACGGATTCACGGATTCTGCGGCCCAGTACGACAGCAGCTGCTCGTGCGACTCAACGGTATCGTGCCAAAAAAGATAAGACGTCATCTCCGGTCTCCCAAGTAGTTGTCGTTGACTACGACGAACTTCCCGGCAACGGTACAAACTTGGACTCTCGTGCTCGGTCCTCTCCAACTACCGCCAGGGCCTCCCAGCGTACCAAGGATGAGACTGACAAGGGGAAGGCTGCGAATCGACCTACTCGGCGCATGCATCCTGCTGCAGGCGACACGAAGGCGAAGGACAGCAACAAGGAAGACCGGCCGCTCCTGTCTGACCCTGCACCTTTCTCTGACCATGATGGCTTCGTTTCTGCTGGCGATGTCCCTCTGGGTGTAGAGGACTTGCGAGACGAGGAAGAGGTCACAAGGCTACTGGCGAAACCCTCGAAGCCTAGCGTCACCGTGGTGAAGACACCTGTGGTGGAAGCCATGAAGGCATCCGCCGCCTCTTCTGCTTTGAGGATGAATCCCTTTGTTGAGCCTACGATGGGCGCTGATTCCTCTGCGAAGGGTACTAAGGTCGTTGTCCCGCAACGCAAGGTTCGTGGCCGATGTTTACTGGTTGATGCTCAATTCACCTTCTGTCTGGCAGAACGGTGGAGTAAGCGGGACAAGGTCGAGCAAGCTGCCATGGTTAGTTACGCCTCAAGCTGATGACCGTGGACCCGAGAAGCCGTCTCGCCCGGGTGAGCGGGCTCAGGACCGTCCCATCACTGCCAGATCGTCTCCGAAGCCTCAGTCGACCGTGGGGCGACATACTAAGACGTCGGAAGTCAGTAAGGTATTTTACTTCAGACTGCTGTGTATGGTGCTCTGTTGGCTTGACTCCAGCTATTCAGACTCAGAGAAATTGTGGCGACAAATCTCAGTTGTCGACAAACGACGAGGTGTGTAGTATCATTTCAATCGCGTTGCGAGACTCGCGCACAATACTTCATAGATCTCTTCTGTTACGAAGAAACAGAACATCGCCTTGGAACCTCAGATCGAGACAATCGATCTCACAGTAGACGATACTCCCGTCAAACGTAGGGAAGCGCCTCTGCCGGTGTTCAAACGACAACCTTCGCCTATCCCTGCGGCCGACCTCGATGACACTCTCGTCGATCCTCCTCAACTTTCTACCTCGACTCCTTTCCGCAAACCGGGAGCTTTCGCTGGTGAAGGGTCATTGGCGAAGAGTGCGCGTAGCGTGACATTCGCACCAAATATCAAAGAGAAGCCGTTCCCACCCTCTCCTCTTGCATGTGATTCGTTTGCAAAGGTTGATGGAACGACGTCTCAAACGCGAAGTGTCGAAGATTCTAATGGGCAGAAAAGAGGTGCTCAGATCACAATCATACTTTAATCTCGTACTCATTCCCATTCTTGCTGGACGTAGCAAAGCCAACGAAGCTGCCTTCTCAAATTCACCTCAATGCCAAGCAGAGCAAGTTCGTCAACTCACCAAGCGCGAAGAGCATTACGGCGCGCAAGACCGCCGGAGTAGATAACATTGTAGAGGTTCTCGAGGAACTACAACAGGTACGCCTCAAAACGATCTGGATTTGATCTGATTTCGATTTATATACTGCTGGCAGGCCATTCTTCATCGCATTACACAACGATTTGAAGGCGTTAGGGAAGATGTGCGCTTCGGGCGGGACCTCCTGTTATCCGAGGCGTTTGATGACCTCTCACAAATGCACAGTCAAAGGTCATCTCCGCTCAAGGGTCACAACGATCCATTATACTGACCTTTGTCAACAGAGTCAGCCAGTTCAATCGCCTGATTGATCTCGAGGCAGACTATGCGAAAATGGGTAGACTACTCACCAACGGGTATGACCAACTCTTACGGGAAGGACAGAATATTTGCTCGGGAATTGGTCGTATGGTGAGCGATCATGACCGGGGTAGTCTGATCCAACGGATGCCGGTCGACCTAGCTGCCCTTCCTGAATGCTTGCACACCAACGACGACTGAAAACCTCCGTATTCTTGGATGGCCTTAGCCTAAATCTCGGTGATTTTGAAAGCTATGGACTGTTTCAGACTGGACAGGTGCTTTACCCTGTAAGTTACGCAAGCTCCGGATGTAATTTATAAGCGCGCCTTCGACCATCAGTCAATCGGTGGAATTCTATGCTGTCTCCTCAACCTTCGTGTGATGCACCGTACGAGGATCCTCATTCATCGATTCGGGCTCAATGTCTGAGATGATTCCGCCGACGTTGGCGTCACTGGCAGGGACGTGGAGGAGGTGAGAGAGAGATAGAGATGCAGAGCGGCCGTCACCTATAGAAGCTGCACTGGAACGAGTATGTGCGCGAACCGCCTTGTAGGGAATGCGATGCTGATCACAATATATGCGTAGAAATGTGGTGTTCTTTGCGTACTAGTATGCCCCCCCTCGATCGCCTCGCGGCGTAGTCTCGGACCGGACTCTCCGGGCCACCCTAATAGGGAACCCGTCCCGGAGAGTCTGGACGAGAACGAGCGCCCCAAGGGGACCTTTGCGCCTCGCGTCCTGCGACGAGCGCTTCCCCTGCTCTCCCGCGTCTTCCGCTCGTCCACTGAGACCATAGCTGTATCCACTGCACTATTGGATCCTCGTTTGTGCCTAGTATCGCGAAATATCATGCCTTTTACATATCCTACTCGAGCCGGTCACAATCTTGCTGTGCTCCCTGAGTACTGGGACGAGCCTGAAGCTGCTAGTTCTATTGCACCGAGCTCATCCCCGCCAGCATATGGAGTCGACGATGAGCCTTCAATCCCATTCAACACCCTCCCAGACCTACCCGAGGATGACGACGATGACACGATCTACGAGCCGAGCAGTGGCATTCGCACGCAGCGCCGCAGTGATGAGGAGAAGGCCTT